>JAVQJS010075796.1:0-27078 GCA_036024795.1 Galaxias rostratus
CGGTTTAGCAATCCGTGCGCACGGTTTAGCAATCCGTGCCCTCAGTTTGCGTTTTTCTACACAAGCAACATGTGACACATGAATGCTAAATTACACATTAAAACGGTGAAACTTCAAAAACACAAAGCTAAATCAATTTAACTGATTTTACTAATCTAGATAAATCTAAACTTACTTCATTTGCTGCTGTAGCTTGTCACATGTTGCTTGTGTAGAAACCGAGGGCACGGATTGCAAAACCGTGCGCACGGATTACAAAACCGTGCGCACGGATTATGCTTTTTTTTTTTTTTTTGAATGTGGCACCAGAGGGGTTCCGTACTTTTGCACGTAACTGTATGTTAATATTCTTCATTGAATATACTTTGACAAACTTCAGTGAGCACAACACATTGCATGTTCGCTTTCGGTAGTTTCTTGATGCTGGGTATCCACACTCTAGTGTACATTTGTAACAAGAACAATTTGCGTAATTTGCATGATTCATTTACATTTCATTTCTATTGATTATATTTGGCAACTGCTTGGCCTATTTGGACAACGTTGCAGTATGCTTGGGTGTTATTGAGAAGGCTGAATCAATCCAAATTTAAAATTAACGTTAAAACCGAAATTGACCACTTCAACTCCCAGTGGAACAATTGTCTGTTTCAGTCACTTCATATTGGTTTTATAGAGGATACAGAATTGAATAGATTATAAATATAACTAAAATATTGTTAAATTTCTTCAACGTGGTTATCTTGATATTTATGAACAGAGGTTTCCAAAAGATGCAGAATATGTGCATTTGACTGGCACAGTATTGAACCATATTTTATAATATGATTGGCTAGCTATATAAGTACAATAAAAAGAAAGAGAAGAGAGTATACTCCAAGAAAAATAAATGCTGGAATAGGTTTCAAAACAGTAAGCAAAAGTATGCCCAAAATTATCAGAGCGGAAATGGTTTAAAACTGGAAGACTTTCACCAATCAAGAATGCTTAGCACCTGTATTACTATGTACTGTTGCAAACTATATAATTGCTCTTTTCATAATTTTCTCCATCTCCAGATTTAAATTTTTTGTCTGCTCTTCCTGGAGTGAGTATGTGAGTGGGTTGCAAAATGTACTAACATGGTCTTTGCAGAAGCAGTAGCTGTTACAGGACAGGCCTACAACTGAAATGCTGTACATGGCTTTGTTCAGATTTGCAGGTACAGCTGATAGGGTCAAACAGGAAAGAAGGAGCAATGGGCCTCACATCTAAGACGGACATGACGACTACTTCCACTTCCTTCTTGTCTTCCTGCTTGTCCTTCTCCGTTAAATGAAGTAGGTCACCAGGAACATCTCACATGGCCTTGAGCGGACATTTTTCCTTTCTCTGTATGATAGGAGGAGGTGTCACATCCACAGAGTACATAGCCAGGATGGATGAAATATTAGTAGCCTATACTAAAACACAAATATAATCCATTAACAAGGTAAAACAAAAAATGATTTGTTATCAAAAGTTACTTGAATTGACGCTACTGGACTTTGAGCTAAATTAGACACCTTAGTGATGCTGTTAATGGCAAATTTCTGGAAAATCAAATTTACAAAAAAGTGACATTTACATCTTTGTAGCAGCACAGATTTTGTCTGCCCCTTGATAGCACATAATGTCCAAGATTTGACTAAGGTCAATCAGAAAAGTTTTACAGAAATATAGTCAACGCTATTAGGATGTACAGAACACGGGGACATACTACCAAGGTCTGGTATATAATTCCTTCTAATTTGTTTTGTTTTCTTTAGAAATTGTCAATCCCATACTGGAAAATATGAGTCATCAATTATTTATGGATTTTATTGTATGTTACACTTTGCTACAAATCATTGTGCACTTTTGTATTTAATTTTTCACCAAGACATTACAATATTTCTTCATTTTAAACATTGAAGTACAACTTTACTGCTTATCCTATGCAGGGTTGCAGGGGGATGGAGCTTATTCCAGCTGACCTCGGGTGAGAGGTGGGGTACACCCTGGGCAGGTCACCAGTCTATCACAGGGCTATCACACTGTGTCTTCTGTGAATGCTCTGCTGAAGAGCAACTAGAGAAGGCAAAGAAGGACTGCTCTGGACTCCAAAAAAGTTTATGCCATTCATAGTATGTTGATGCATGTTCGTTTGTGATGAAAAAAAAATGACTAAAAATTTAAATTACATGGGGTTTACAATCAACGCCAATCTTGATGAGCTTTGCATAAAGACACGGGTTGAAAACAAGACACATGAAGACAAAGAAACTGAGGGAACCTTGTAAAAACCCAGTTAACTCTCGAAATTGATCCTCAGGTGGACTTCTTTTTTGGTTTTTATGCAAAAGTCATGTTGTCCTGAACATGCTTTGTCTGTTTATCAGAGCATATTTTGGCGCACTGCACTTTTCGTTGTGTACATATACATGTAGGCATAGTCAAGACAATAAACTGGCAATAATGTTGGTGAAAATCTGTGGAACATTGCAGCAGATGATCTACAACCGGAGTGGACCACATCGGGTGTCACTCCTATCAACTAAGATCAAGAAACAGTGGTTTACACAGGCTCACTAAAGTTGAACAATGAAAATTTGAAAAATGTTGCCTGGTCTGATTCAGATTTCTGCTGCATTAAGAAGGCAGGGTCAGAATTGAATGATACACCTTGAAAGCATGGATCCATCCTGCCTTTTATCATACGTTTGGGCTGGTGGTAGTGGTATAACAGGGGGTTATTTTCTTGGCACACTTTAGCCCCTTAGTACCAACTAAACATTGTTGAAATGCCACAGCCTACCTGAGGGTCGTTGCTGACCATGTCTATCCCTTTACAACCACGGTCTACCCATCATCTAAAGGCTATTTCAATGCAGGATAACAAGCCATTTTACAAAGCTCACATCATTTCAAACTGGTTCCTTAAACATGACAATGAGTCCACTGTGTGCAAGTGTCCTCCACAGTCACCAGATCTTAATTCAATAAAGAACCTTTAGGATGTGGTGATAGGTGATTCACAACTGTGTGACGCTGAATGTTTTGCCATTCTTCCGTCAATTCAGTTTTCATAGTACTTGTTTAATGGAAATTTCACCCTAAATTTTTTTCTCAATAGCTTGCATAAAATGTAAGGAAATGCTACTGACTGCACCTTCCTTCTCTGTCTGTCTCATATCTTCTGCTCAAACATGTACATTTGCACAACACATTCTAATAGCAATGCCAACTCATCATCAAAATAATGGTAATGTTTTTGAACTGAGAAATCAGGGGTAACCTGCACCAATATAGTAAAGGCAGCTTAGTTACATTGCTAGAAAAAGGAGAATTTAAAAGACAGCAGTGCGAAGAGATTGACACAAAAATATTGATGAGAACAAGTACAACTTTTGGTTTGACTTTACCAGCAAGTATCGGCGTTATAGACCACAAGTCTTCATTAAATTGAACTGAGACTGAAATATGTCCTAATCAAAACACCATATTACATGACTATACATTAACTGTTAGATATGCTGAACCGTTCGTCCAAACATACACAGCCCTGACTGACTCAAAACAATTTCTCACAAGTTGTCAGCTAAAGACAGAGTGCCTGATTAATGTGCCAAAGGGTATAATATTTTTTGAGAATCATAATAGCTATCCCTGTTTCTTGCTACACTGCATAAACAAACCATGCACTGTTTTCCGACTGCACTCTGCACCATCCATCCATCCATTAGCAGAACCGCTTATCCTATGCAGGGTTGCGGGGCGGGGGGGGGGGCTGGACCCTATCCCAGCCGACTCCGGGTGAGAGGCGGGGTACACCCTTGACAGATCGCCAGCCCATTACAGGGCCAGCACATAGACATACAACAACTCACACACATTCACAATTATGGACAATTTAGAGTCACCAATGAACCTTCATGTTTTTGGACTGGGAGGAAACCGGAAAACCCGGAGGAAACCATGCAAACTCCACACAGAAAGGCCCTCAGGGGGGGGGATCGAAGCTCAAGGTTCAAAGTGTTTTATTTGTCAAGTGCACAATATATTACAGGATCATTCTGAGCAAAGAAATTCTTATGATACGGCAGGCAGCAACTACGTAGAACAGAGCCAAAATATCTACACTAGAAATATAAATAACATAAAAGTAACTAAGATATACATAATATGTACAGATGGGGGATATGGACAGTGAGAACTGAGTACAAAATATTTCAAATATATAAAGTGCAGGAGTGTTGATGAATATGTGCCTAGGATTTTGATGTGATGATGCGCATTGAACGTACATAGGGAGTGAGCATACATATGAGAGTTGTGTGATCAATGTTATCCCTGAGGTTAATGTTACTGGTTGAGAAGCCTGATGGCCTGGGGGAAATAAATGTTTGTGAGTCTGGTCGTCCGTGCCCGGATGCTTCGGTAGCATCTACCAGTCGGCAGGAGAGAGAACAGACCATAACCTGGCTGGCTGCAGTCTTTTATGATTTTCTGTGCTTTCCTAAGGCATCATGTGTGGAAGATGCCTTGCACAGAGGGGAGATGGCAGCCAATGATGCGCTCCGCTGTCTTAACCACACTCTGGAGGGCTTGGCGGTCAGCAGCAGAGCAGCTGCCATACCAAGCAGTAATGCAACCTGTGAGGATGCTCTCAATGGTGCACCTGTAAAAGTTGATGAGGGTTTTAACGGATCTGCCAAACTTCTTGAATCTTCTCAAGATTGAGCCTGGGACCTTCTTACTATGAGGCAACAGTGCTAACCACTGCGCCATCGTGCTACCCCACTCTGCTCTAGTTAAATCCTATTTTAAAGGGGCATTTTCATGCAATTTTCAGGTTCATACCTCAATTTTTTCAAACTGCCTGGATCTGTAGACCCTCTACGCACCTCTGTCTGAAACACTCAGTATGGGTGTGGGACTTGTGCCTGTCACCCTTCTTCTTCCAACTGGCTATACATTTTTTTTCTATAAAATTCCTCCCGCTCCCTGAAAAAAAATCTGTTGTAAAGAAAAAAAATGTATGTGGAAAAAATGGTGGTATGTCAACATTTTATATATTTTTTTACCTTTATAGGGGTCCCACAGTACCTTATGTTTATGGCAGGTTCTTTCAGAGGTTTCTTCTCAGCCTCCACGATAAAGTTAGTAACGTTAGAATAACTCTGTGTTGGACAGCGATAACAATGCGCGAATAATGCAAAGTGCTTAAAACATAAAAAACACGAGTAACATTGCAACACGTTTCTATCAACCACAAAATTATAATTTTTTAAATATCACAACATTAAGGTATTGCAGAAGAATACTCCAGACTACAAACATGGTGTTTCAGGCAGTTTGAGAGCAGCATTTTCTGTGAAAGAGTTGATCCATTTGGCAACCACGATGAGTGTTGCAGCTTTCAGACCTTTTACATGCACAAAAAGCTATTTAACATACTAAAGGAAAGGAAAACCCAAAAAGCACAAAGACCCTTAAAAAAAGAATCAGCACCAAAGAAAACTATGCAGCGCGTACAGACAAAATCACGTGATAAGGCTCAGACAGTAAGATGTGTTTTTTTGGCCTTTTAGGTGAAAGGCACTACTAGGAAGCGAGGCTTACAAGTTTTTCGTTATAGCAAACTATAAGGATGTTTATATATAGATGTAAACATTTCTGCTGAAGCACTGCAAACCTTTTTTGTACATGGTAGTTGTGGTGTCACCCCTTCTGGTGGTGTCACTGGGTGCAACCCCCTTTAGTGACGCTGATGACAGTACTCATGCACAAAGTTGTCTATTCTTATAAAAACAGACATTTAGAGAAGCATGATTGTCTTCTAAAGTAGCAGACAATAGACCCATTGCTGAAAAAAACCAGTTGGTGCCTCCAATTGGAAATGACAAACATGTTTTTTCCCATGTAGGTTAATAGTGATACAGTGACCGATTCTTCACTGAATGTAAAACTGGAAAGGTACATATATTTATAGGATCTCAAGAGCATTTTTACATTACATTATTAACAATAATTTGGCAAACATTTTTATCCAAAGCAACCTACAAAAAATTTGCTTTCAATAAGAAAAGGTAAAAAACTGTCAGGTCAGGTTGATAAGATGGGCGTATCCCAACCGAATCACATAAGAACTATGCAAGTGTCACATTAAACAACAAGATACAAAACAGGACCATCGCAAACCAAATATAAATAACCTCTTTGTACAAACAATTGCTTCGCAGATCAAATATAAGCACAAGTGCAAAAATGCTCCTTGAAATTGTCTTTTCCTAACTATCTTGATGGGTCTCACTTAATACAGTCACTTTTACATTGTGAATTACTGTGTGTACTGTGTGCTAATTACTATATTCACTATGCTTAATGCAAGGTGACTTGTAGCTGTGCATTAAAGGTTGGACACAAGGGGGAAGGCATACTCTATACCACTGAGCACTGTGCAAATCATTGATTACCAGACTGATTAACTTTTAAAGTCAATATTATTGGGAGGAGCACCTACACTATAAAATGCACAGCACTGCCACCACCACTACCACTATTCATTGCTTTGAACATCCAATTTGCCAACTTGTGTGAAAGTATCAGAGATCCAGCCTCCTGGCCTGGCCAGCCTGTCTAACCTGTATCATACCAAAGCTGTGGGCCTGTATGGTGTGACAGGTTATACATAATTGCGTAGCTCTCCTACCAGTACACTCCCATTATCTTGTTACTGTGACTATGCAGCTCGAAGCCACCCTCCATCTACGCTTGCGAGACTTTTCCAAGAACTGGAATTTAAATAGTCAAATCTTAAGAGTGCCCGTCAAATTATTTATCTAGCCATTTTTTGGTACAACAGCATGTTGCTGGTTTTTAGTTTGAGCTATTAAGGGGAATCGCTCCCAAGTTTTTCATTTTCACATGACCAGTGGTCATGGGATTTCATCAGGCACTAAAACTGGCCGTCCCATCACATGCAACCCACAACCTATTCATTAGCAAATTCCTATTCACTGCTGCATATGAACTTGATAGGCCTATACATAATTTGGGGCTCTAAACAAAGTTGACTTACTGTTAATGTGAAATAAAGGACTGATCTAAGCAGTCATCTAATGTCAAGGTTGTGACCTGTGTTAGACTTAGATTAATATGCAGATACTATAGAACAAGACTATTGCAAGTAGGCCTAGTTGATTCAAATCTTTTCTGCTATATCGCTTCCTCAAACAAGGTGAATGGTGGGACAAACAATCACAACTCATCATCCCTTCCAAATGTTAAAGTGGTGTGTGGTGACAATGACTGTCTAACCCTTTGTGTAATCCCACACAGTGGCCTACTTTGCTAGTTCTGACTGTTATAATCGGTTTGTTTAAAAATGCATGATCAATGAGACAGTTTCAGCACGTTTCGAAGAAGTCATGGCCATGGTCAATTAATGTGTCGGATCAATGTTCATCATTCACCTTGAAATATCAAAAAAACAACACAAACAGCCTACTCCAGGCATGAGTACTGTCGTTATGATTTTTAAATTCTCGAAATATACTAGAAGCAATCACCCAAAAAAATGCATAGCCTATTTGTGAATCTCACTGTCTCACCAAAAACGTCTCTGCAGGTGAGTTATTTATACAGATTTGTGATTTATTTATAAGGCTTATTTATAAGGCTAAGATTTAAGTAATATGTCAGAAAGCTACTTGCCTACGATAAACCGAGGAGTGTTCACAACCACTCAATCAATCTTGAAAACGATTCGACGAATAAGATCGCCTAAGAAACCGAACCAATCAGAAAACCCAATATATTGCTAATGTGCTTGGCTGACCAATCGCATTGGTGTGGGTGCATCCGACAGACACAATTTGACTGTTGGCTACTTGTGTATCTATCTTTAGGATAAGACCTGCTCTTACTTAGAAATAACGAAGTCTTCTAAATTGATGCGTTCAAGAGGTTATTTAATGTATAGTGAGCAATTAATAAATATTTATCCGGCCTAAAGGCGCTTTCGAGCTCACCGTCACGTCTATAACCTGTGAGAACAGCCTTCTCGCAGTCAGGACAAGAAAAACGATTGTGTTTGTCGTCAGCGTTCGTGTAATTTATATGCAAAATTATAAAGGCAGCTGAAAAGCTTATCAAGGGCTAAGAACTGTGAGAAAATGGCACTTTGGGTTTCCTGTATTCTATGTTTAGCTCACGTACAATTTAGTTTAGGTTTTCAACAGGAATTTAATAGAAAATCGGTGTCTTTTATGAGTTCAAAATTAGAAAAACGTTTAAATCGCGAGAAAAGATTTTCCCCTGCATGGCTTGCTCCAAAGCACAACATAAATAGAAGAAATACTGAAGTATTGGACTCCTGTAAAGCGCTTGAGGGATATGAAACCAAGTTAATTGACAACACCCACAGCGTAAGTTAACCTCACAGGTCCTATTACACAGGTGTAACGTTGAGCGCTGCAGTCTTGTTAGAGACTGCAACTTCTCATTGATAATCGAAACATTAGTCTTGCAGGTGTGTTACTTTTACAATGAAATTTTCTTTTATTTTGATGTCTTCCCTGGTAGCAAATAATTGCCCTTGTGTTGTTGCTTGTCGGTATAACAGCACTCTTTAGAATTTGAATTTGTTAAGGGCAGTGTGAGACTAAATTTGGTAGTACCAAAATATGATACTTGAAAACCAGTCCAGCAGCTTCTTGTTGCATTCGTTTGCAGATAGATCAACGTTGCTGAGTCTAATTTCCTGACTTTAAATTGTTACATGCTAGCCCAGATGATGTGTGCTAAAAATGTTCGGTTGGCAAGTTTGTCTAATTGGACCTTCCGTTCACTTTTAATTTATCTGTCTGCTTTAACTATAATTTATCACACAGTGTCATTGTGTTTTCACAATTCCTTGATAACGAAAATAAACAATTAATTGTGCACATAAGGCTGTCATATGTTCTACCAAAAAACAATCTATTGCTTTTGAGTATATACATTCAGTATTTATTCTGATGCCACACACCTCGTTCATAACCCTGACTTTCTTTGGTTTGTGTCTTAGTGCAAGCACATTCACTGACACATGATTTACTTTATAATACTGCTTTCCTTAGATTTTTAACTGAGAAAAAAAACAACTAAATCCCCAAATATTAAACCTGATGCTCACTATAATATACACTATACAGATCCCTTTCCAGAGAGGCTTAACCCTGTTGACTAGCTTTGCTTGCTGTGAATGTCCACATTTATAGAAGATGTAGTAAGCATTAATAGTTCTTTTCAATCTATTATATGGCTTTTTGCGCAACATATGAAGCTCAAACTGTGAAAATAAATGTTTTTAATAGACTTAGGGTACCCAGCAAATTTGACACAAGGCCCTGTATAGCTGTTGTCACCTATTTCCTTATTTCAATTCAAGACAGTTCCCCATGTTTCTGCCGGCTGACATAACTAGTTTGGCCGGAAATACTTATACATTTTATTCACTTTGTGACCTTAAGTAATTAGGCACGGTGAGGGCTTTCCTGTTGGAAACGACATCACTTTTTCTCATAGTCCTTTATCAAAGATTCATTGTCAAAACCATTTAAGTTCTTGTTGGATCTGTATTTAAATGTTGGCCTACAGACACGTAACCATTTACCTCCATGGAACTGTTTACTTTCTCAATCTGCCGCACCTAGTTCAGCAAAGCCTGTTGACGTACTTTAAAATTTAGTTTACAGCCATAACAAATCAAGCTATGACAGCATGTAGTATACAACCCCAGCCTATGTACAGTATCTACAATATTCTAAGTTCATCTTGGCAGTAAGTATATGTATAATTATAATTAAATGGTGCTTGATTCTTATTTAGGAACACAAATGTTGATACAGGTTGCCAACTTAAAATGGTATTGTCTTTTCCAGTACATCTTTAATGACCTAAGTGGATCAGTATCGTTAGCCTGGGTTGGAGATGGTACAGGGGTAAGATCTTTTTTTTTCCTCTATTGAAAAAATCCACAATACAACATATCAGCTATGATATGATCAAATGATGGGTGGCAATATGGATTTTACAGGACGCAGAACCCTGTAGGTAACTCCATGTATTAGGTTCTGGACCACATTGGGCAAAAGATTTGCACAGGCTTCCAAAATAAAGTAGGAAGAATGCTTTGACTTTGGCTAGGTAGGATTGCATAGGCCTACATATCGATGAGGGAATATCGTCTTCAAAGTGTGAACCTTTATTGTTTATTTATTGTTTGCAGGTGATCTTGGCTTTAACAACGTTTCAGGTGCCATTTTTTATGCTTCGATTTGGTCAATCCAAACTATATAGAAGGTAACAGAAGGCTAATGTATGTGAGTGTAATTATCTCTTAATATTCTAAGAAAAGACAAATTAGTATCTGATCTTTGAATCATATTTTGTCAGTGAAAACTATGGTAAGTCCTTCCAGGATGTGACCAACCTAATCAACAACACCTTTATTCGAACTGAGTTTGGCATTGCTATTGGCCCCCAAAACTCTGGGAAAGTGAGTAATTTAGAATTCATCTAAATAAATAACAAACAGAATCTGAATTGCTGTTGTGTACTTAAGTTCTGCGGCATTTGCATGTTGGTTTTGTGTTTTTCAGGTGATTCTTACAGGTGATGTATCTGGACAGTTGGGATCTCAATTTTTTTTTTCCGACGACTTTGGTAATAGTTTTAGGCATCATGATTTGCCTTTCAACCCCCTGATGCAGATCACATATAATCCTAATGATTCGAAGGTTCTCCTGGTAATAAGTAGCAATGTAAGTAGGCCAAGGTAGCATAAAGGTATGTGATTGGGATGGGCTGTGTGGGTATTACTAAATAAATTGTTATGTTTAAGGATGCATTTTAACACTGACACTCTTTGCCAGAATTGCAAAGTGAATGTATATGTATATTCAAGTATCTTTGTTGCCAGTAGGTGCCAGACATGATGACCTAATTATAATTATTATGGAAAGACAATGGAGCCATAGGCAAATTAGGGCAGAGTGATAGCTTTACAAACACATTGACGTGAAACAATTTAACACATTAATACAATTTTATTTTTACAATTAAAGAAATTCTGACAACCCGAATATACATACAAAATTAACCTGAAGACTATTGTTTCTCCCACAATGGTTACAATACCTCTGCTAAACCTAGTCATTTGTTAATATCTCAACAGAATGAATTGTGGCTATCAGAAGACTTTGGAGAAATCTGGAAGAAGATTCATGACTCAGTTTGCTTGTTCAAATGGTAAGAAATGTCTGCAGACCAGATCAAGGGAACAGATTTAGTGGAATCTGATGTTAAAGAATTCAGCACTTATTTCAAGTGCATGTTTCTACCTATGGCTTCTTGAGCAAAGTTGGCGATGTATTGCGTTCAATCCTGGAAAAGATACTGAACGCCCCATGCTCTAGGCATTTATTGGGGCTAACAATAAACTGCTCACATTGGGAATTTCAAAAAATAATTATTAACACACTGCAAACATTGCATTTTAAATACACAGTAGACAATGCTGAATAGATGACAGGCAATGAGCAAGTGCAAGTTTATTAATGAGTACAGAGAGCATGTAGAAATGATTACACTCAGTTCAGTCCAACAACATAGTGCATTCTGATTTGTTGACAAGGTTGAAACTAGTATATAAGTAAATATTTCATTCCATTAGTCAAAGGGGAACACATGTGTTACCTCCCTGGTTTGAAAAGACACATATGCATAAAGGAAGACAAATACATTTCTATAAATTTCCCTTCCCCCACATTGCAACAACAGCTTTGACTTGAAAATGCCCACATTTACCACCACGCTTGGTAAAAAGTAATTCCTAATGCTTAATAATGCTACTTGAAATTATGCATACATTTATTGAAACTACCTGTGCTCCTGGAAGGAAGGACAAAAGAAAGCACAGTGCTGTATACTGGTCAAAAGCAGGATCAAAATGATTGCAAAATAAAATACAGACTAACCAAATATAGAATAAAGAGAATAAAGGGCTGTATAAACGGCTAACGAAATAACCACATTCCAAGAGTGGTGATTTTAGCATACTGGTAAATGATTGACCCTTGCATGTCCCTGGATTGTTTCAAGCAATTGTTTTGTGTTAATGCATAGCCCTTTCAGACTCTGTGTCCACTACAATGGACGTCACATGACAGGAAGGATTTTTTTTTTTTGGTAACATTTAACACTACTTGAGCCCTCTTGTCCATTCAGCTGGTAATTTAACAATTTAAGCTTGTTTTATGACTGTTTGGACCGGATGTCCATTCAAATGGACAAAAGATATATTGTTTGATAGAACTTTTTTTTAGCTTGAGACTTTGTAGTTGCATTAAGGATAAGAAAAGAAAATTGTAAAAAAAATTTACAACCTTGGAATTTAATTCAGGTCTGAAGGGGTTAAAAGGTTGGACTCACATTACCACATACAAAAGATGTGATTAATTTGCAATTAACTATATAAACTGATGCACTTCATGGCGATGAATAATAAAAACACTGCTGACTGTAACAATTCAATAATTGTTATTTTAAATTTAATGTTAAGGTCACTACTTATCTGATATTGTCTCATTGTCTTTCTAGGGGGATGGGCAAGACCATCTTCTTCACTACCATTTTTAATGGATCCTGCAGTACGTCACACCAAATTTAAAATGTTTATATTTATATTTGTTTAAACTAACAAAACAATGATATAAGTCAACAGCAAATATACAGCTGGATTCCTACAGTCGTCATTATAGAAACACTAGAGATTCTCAGATCCACTGTAAACCTTCATACATCTATTATTGTTTGTTACAGATGACCGGGGGATGCTAGATCTTAAGAGGACCACAGACTATGGAAAAACTATCAAGACAGTGGCCAGTAAAATATTCTCGTTTGGAGTAGGAGGGCGCTTTCTATTTGCATCAGTAATGACTGGCAAGGTTAGTTTAAGTTACGGTCAACTAGAATGGTTTAGACCAGTATGGTCATGTACCATGTTATACTATTGACGATCAGCCACAACATTTAAACCATGTTATTTATTTACACATTATTCAAAAGATTATTTTGGCTCAAGGAGCGATTGGGGCGATAATTCATAGGCCCAGAATAAGCGGGTATATGTCATTCAATATGATTTTATTACATACAGACCATAAACTTCACTCATACTATTTAAAAAGTTTATTTTCGTTCTTAATCATAACCATTGTTGGTTTCATACGGCTCAAGTTCAAAATGGTTAAATGACCTTTATCAAAGGCTTTTTTGAAGTACAATTTAAGAACCAGATGAGTCTTGTGAAATATGTAGAGGCTCATATGGTTATAAATTAATCAGTCACAACTTAAAAAACTCTTATGGGTGAAGTTAAGAAAATGGATGCTCTAAGCGACTTTAACAAAGGCTAGATTTTGATGGCTAGACAACTGGTTCAGATCATCTCCTAAATGACAGGGCTTGTGGGATGTTCCCGGTGTGCGGTGGTTAGTACCTACCAAAAGTGTTCCAAAGAAGGAAGTGAAAAGACGCAAGAATCCTGGGCTCATTGATGCCTGTGGGGAGCAAAGACTATTCTGTCTGGTCAGATATCATAGAAGAGCTAATGTTGTACAGATTGCTGAAAAGGTTAAGCTGGCTATGATAGAAAGGTGTCAGAACTCGCAGTGCACCACAGAACGACTAAAGTACAATGTCTTCCTTCAAAAGGACCAACAATTGACACATGGAGTATTAGAACTGGACCATGTAGCAATGAAAGAGGGTGGCCCAGTCTGATGAATCATGTTTTTGTTCACGTCATGTTGATGGCCATCAGGTGCATGTGTGCCGTTTACCTGGGGAAGACGTGGCCCCAGAATGCACTATTGGAAAAAGGCAATCCGACGGAGGTAGTGTGATGCTCTGGCACGTTACTTTGACACATTATCTACCTAAATTTTTTTGGAGACCATGTACACCCCTATATGGCAACAGTATTCCCTAATTGCAGTAGCTTTTTCATAAGGATAATGCACCCTGCTACACTGCAAAAAATTGTCAAGAACTGTATGTGGAGCATGGCAAGAATTTAAGGTGGCGGGTCAGAGTGGTTTTGGCAGCAGGAAGGCCACCTACAGAGTATCAGGAAGATGGTTTCAATGTTGTCGCTGATCAATGTATATGTCCCTTTGGTTTGTGAGTTTGTTTTTGTGCTTAGTCATTTGTTGTAATGCCATGCAAATGTATTTGCAATTGTTTGAATAGCCTGCCAGGGGCAGCACGGTGGCGCAGTGGTTAGTGCTTTTGCCTCACAGTAAGAAGGTCCTGGGTTCGATTCCCACCCGAGGGCCTTTCTGTGTGGAGTTTGCATGTTATCCCCGTGTTAGCGTGGGTTTCCTCCGGGTACTCCGGTTTCCTCCCACAGTCCAAAAACATGCAGGTTAATTGGTTACTCTAAATTGTCCGTAGGTGTGAATGTGTGTGTGAGTGGTTGTATGTCTATGTGTTAGCCCTGCGATGGATTGGCGATCTGTCCAGGTTGTACCCCGCCTCTCGCCCGAAGCCAGCTGGGATAGGCTCCAGCCCCCCTGTGACCCTGCACAGGATAAGCGGTTCTGATAATGGATGGAAGGATGGATGGATGTTGCCTGCTAATGCCTGTTGTCACTTTCTACATTTGACTTCATTACCTCATTAATGTTTTGTGATAGATCAGTACAATAAACTCGATCTACTGTATTTTTGGAGATACTTCTTTTTAAAGCTACTTTTCTTTATAGCTTACTTTTTTTGCAGTGTGGTCCGCACTTTTAAGATTGTTCAATTTGAATACTTGCACCTTTTTAAGTTTGACTCATGATAATCAACTCGTATTTATGTCTTTAGCAAAAGCCCATGGATTATAGAGGTCTGTGGAACGGGACAAAGAGTCAGACAATTTTGTCAGCAGCTAGACTTTATCCATGTGCCACTTGCCCACTAACAAAGCCCATGGACATCCACCAGGAGAGAGAAGAGAGACAATTCTGAATTGAGATGAAAAGTGGATGGATTTTGCACTCTTCCAAAGATGATTCCAACCACTCATTGCAAAGTCCAGCAACGGGACATTCAAGTCGTGACGAAGCTATTCACAGAGAAATGTTTGTTTTTTTTACCAAATAACTGAAAAGTTATCTATATAAAATGTTTTTGCCTTTTGCATGACCCTGTTCCTCAGACAACTGATTATTTGAATGTATATTTCACTAAGCAGTTTTTAATGTAACAAAAAATGTCATATTGGGATCAAATGGATTCGCCAGTTTCCTACGCAGCTATAGTAATTCCAGGGCAATTAGGTGGGTTGCAAAATGATGCAGGGAATTTTTTTTTGCTGATATGCTATCCTTGAGAAACCTCATTTCCAAATCTAAAATCATATCTGACTACGGTATATCTATCCATACATACCTTGTAGTAAATAGCCTAAAATACATCACATACTTCCACCAACGTTTACAATCCACCAAATCTCCTAATATTGTCTGTGGGGACTGCACATTTTGTATCTAAGGTACTTCAGTATCATGGTCAGTAATTATTACAGAACTGGCAAAGACTAACTGTATTCTTAATAACAATTTAAGGTATGAGATCAGCCTACAAATATCAAGCTTAACATACCACTTGGCTGCACTTGAGGCCGTTTTATTTCTTCTTTTGATAAAAACATTTTTGCAAACACAATAATGCAGACTGATAGAATTACATGAAAATCCCCCAAATAAAAATAAAGATGAAATCTATCAAATGTTTGTCTGTCTTTCAAATACCTGTTGCATGGGTGGAATCTTGAAAACTTTCTTCAAGAAACATTTGGTCTCCAAGATTGGGGGTCAAAACTTTTTCATCGAAAATGTAATTGCCATTGTCTTTCTTGATAAATAATAGTTGTGCAATCATTTTTGACATAGACCTTTATTTTTATTTTTTTTCTCTTATCTAGCCCAGAACATAAGCATGATGTTGATTCATTGATTATACTGTAGTGTGGGCTAGGTATTGCAGTGCATTGCTTGAAATTACTCAAGTTATCAGATTTCCTCCCAAACAGTTCACTACATCAAGTTCTCCATCTCGATACTGATCCCAGTCTCTACTTCAGCTGCACAAAAGATTGAAATGATCTCACAGTAAGTAGCACCTTTAATAGTGAGAAGAAAAGCCTCACTATCGCAACATAGAAACCAGGATTAAGAATATGCAAAAAAAAAACTGCAAGACAATAACTCAAAACCGAGTGCTCAGACTACAAAATCTGCAGTTCTGTAGACCTCTACTGTAGACCATAGGTTTCCTAGCATATACAGAAAAGTACTTAATTCAAGGATTTAGTCTTTGAGAAGCACTCACAATGTAAATAAATCTGACATGGTAAACATGGTAAGCGATATCATGACACAGAACTTAAGCGTAGCAAAGCCTTGTGTTGAGAGGTTTGAGCTGACCCTTCTTAAACCTTTTTTTTTTTATTTTCATTTTTTAATACCAAGGCAATTGACTCAAAGCCAACAGGGTATCGCATACACGGACTAAGTGATATTACAATGAATCAGTTACCGTTAAGCACAGCACTTGAGCTCTTAGTTTCACATTGCCTTGTTGACACATACAGTACAGTACATATGCAAAGGAAGCAATGTGTTGCCCAAATGTCTGTTTATTATTGAGGTATACTAGCCACACACCAACTCTTTTTTTCTTCTTTTTTTTGTTTCTTTTTTTTTTTACCTATAGTCAAATTGTTGCCACATACCATCTCTGTATAAAATCAACGTGGTGTAAGACCCTTTGAAAACCAAAAGCCAATTTGATAAATAAAAGCAAAACAGCAGCCAAGAGGACAACATTGACATCATTTTCCTCTCCCTTCATATATACCTTCCTCTGGTTTCCAATCCTACCCTCTCACTCACAACATGCGGGGTGAAGTGGCATGATTCTCAGCAGTGTTGCACTGTGACATGGGATCAATGTAATTCAAGCTACTTGTATAGTTGTTAGCAGGCTGGTGGGCTTTCTGGGGGTTTACCTGCACTAAGATGCCAACAAAACAGGCAAAAGGTAGGACACCATGCTCATAGGCTTCTTTCATCGTTAGTATTCCAAAACGTATGGTACAGTTCATCCCGATTCACTTTCCATAAAAAAGGATTCCCGATGGTCGATAATCCCGTGGTGTAATATTCAGGTGGTTGGTTGTAAACGTGTGTTCCGTGACGAAAAAAATGAATCATTCTTGGGATGATCTCCGGCTGAAAGACTATTCCCGTTGTTTTGTAGTGTTGACGACGAACCTGTTCCATAGCTTTCATTCCAGATTAGCGTAGCTCTGAAGGTGCTTTGTTGTCTGGCTCTCCCAGTCCCATTGCATTGAGGAGTGTGGTGGTGGTGGTGGTGGTGGTGGTGTTGGTGGTGGTGCTGTGCAGGTGAGCTGCCGCCAGCCAACGGCCGGGCAGGGCCGCGAGGTGGTGCTAGTCGTCCTTCTCCACTATGACCTCACCGTGGAGCACCTTTCTTCTCTGGCGAAGCATGTGGAAGTACAGTTGGGGAAACACTGGAAAGAGATAAAAAAAAAAACATGGTGAAACAAATAAAGCCAGTTCAAGGTTCAAGGTTCAAGGTTTTTTATTGTCATATGCATAACGTTTACGGAGGCAAAAGTATGCAATTAAATTCTTGTGTCTCTTCGACACCTAACATATGGATAACGTTTACAGAGGCAAAAGTATGCAATTCAATTCTTGTGTCTCTTCGACACCTAACACTAATGCAGGCGTTTAATAGAATATAACAAATTAGGTAAATAAAATGCTAACGCTAAAAACAAAGTGAATAAATTCTAACACAAAATGTACAACTATAAGTTGTACTATAAGCGTGTACATAATCATAACAAAAATGGGAACAACAACAGATCCAGATAAAAAGGCCGAACTTTGAAGAGGTGGTAACATTCTTTAGGGCAGTTGTTAATGTAAACAGGTGAAATCCAGAGGTAAAAAATATACTTACATGGGATGTAAGACAGCATGACAATGATGAGGAAATAGTAGTAGTCAAAGGAGACGTTGAACTTGTTGGGCAGCCTCATGGAGTACATGGCAGATCTACGGACGTAGGGCAGGGCCGCATAAATTGTCAGGAGCTCTCCGGCAACTCCCAAAGGATAGAGAACGATGAAGAAGTTGTATCTGACGGAGAGGTGAGAGAGAGAGGGTTTTAGAAACAGGAAACAGATCCAGGTGAACACTAAAACACCATACAGAGATATGTATAAGACTGCCTCAGAATCAACAGCAGAATCTCATAGAGGTTCATTGATTTTGTTACGAAACACAAGCACACAGAAAAGATCACACACACACTTATTGGAAGTGGTATGGTTAAAGTTAGGGCATCTTCAAAATGAAAAACCAATAGCTAATTAAAAGATAATGACAGGGGATAATTGCTGACCTCACACTATGTTGGCTAGGGTAAACATAACATTCTGTAGACATCAACACGGTCCGATATAAATCTGTGACTCAGGAAGAAAAGGTGTTTTCGGGTGAGATGGTTGAGAGGGGGGGGTCGATTTCTCACAAGAGTGTGCTTTCTATAAGGGTTGTTGCATGGCTATGAGAATCCTCAATTTACTTCAAAACGTGGCAAAGGCGCTGGCGACTGTCTCAGTGGATGTGAGAGAAATGTTGGCAGTGCATTCCATGCCCAAAACAGACGGTCTTAAAAACAGGAGCAGCTGAATATGAGCCCCTCTCTGGGGGCCTGGCAACTCCTCCATTTCTAAATGAACCCCTCAGAACACTTTGAATTGATTGGGTTATGCGCAAAAGAGGTTCACGGTTCAGGACAAGCACAGTTAAGGGGAGGGGCTCACTCACAGTGCATTCTCTACAGACGCTAACCGACATTCAATACATTAGAGGGGAACAAAGATACCGTTTTGGTCTTCAAACTGCCCGTCGAAGTTCTAATCTAAAAATAGATGTTGATAGTATATATTTTGACTTGATGATAATGCGAGAGTGGAGGCCGGTATTTCGCGTAAGGATCTGCTGTGTACATCGGATAGCTGCCCGTGGGTTCAGCAGACGTTCCTTGCCGTTGCTCCAATTTCATTCCAGAGCAGGAAGACACGTTGTGCTAGACTGCAACGTCATAAGCACTCCTGATAGACCGGCAGCAGAAAGTCAGCCCACAAAGCACTGAGTCTTTGTATGTCTAAGTGCAGCAAATCTATGAAGGAAAACAAAACAGCTCAATATCCCAACTGCATGCCGTCCAAATACGATAGGAACACACCAGGAGAGACATGAGACCCGACGTTTCTGTCCGTTCCAACCATCATGTTGCGCTTCCCATCCACCCTGTCCCCTTGCAAGGACTATGATCGTCCTACCGTCTGACTTCACGTTTTAACGGTTAGTTCAAACAACACTCACAAAGAGGGGCCAATGAGTTGATCATCAATAAAACGCACAAAAATCTGCTAATTTGTGACACAACACAATCCAATGTCAAACCAGTCAGGGTAGAAGAGGCAAGCGTGTCACGGGCAACAACACGGCACACACACAACACCAGCGCACACCAAAATGCCACGTTATAACATCGGGCTCCATGCAACATGCTAAACACCGCACAACCAATCACGGCCATCGACACTGTGGTGTCCACCTAGCCCATTTGACGAAGTATGGCAGGAGGTTGAGCAGGTTGAATGTATAGAAGGAATAGCGGGAAACCTCCGTCACCGTCCACACGACCAGGAAAAGGATGACGCTCTCTTCGTTCTGGATCTGTTAACGAGTCGACGAAGCGTGAAGACAGATAAGAGACACGGATCAACAGAACTGACTGCAGCACATGTGAGGTGTTTTGAGGCCACCCCTCCCCGTGGCATATGAACGAGGTTGTGAAAGTCGTATCACGAGCAGAAGACCAAGGCAGATAACATAGAGATGTACACTACCATGTTGGTTGATTAACTATGGCACAGATTACAGAAACGTTGACCTTGTCCAATAAAGGAGAACATTTTAAAAAGACACACCCTCCTCTGCAACAGCACCCTCAACCCCCCCCCCCCCCGCTCCCCAACCCCTGAAGTAGGATGATCACCTGTCTGATGCTGCTGGTGATGAACCAAACCATGAATATTCGTGAACACACTTGCACCCCAGTTACAATCACAGAGGTCCTCACCATTCCTGGGGGAGCATTGACAGATTATCTTTCTTTCATAACAAACTCCTATCATTCATAATTATTCATCCATTAGATCAGTGGTAATATGTCACGTACCAATAGCACAATGCCCCACCTGAAACAAAGAACATGATTCGGATTAGTTCCTCTCACAGTTCATATTGGACCAAATGGGATGGGTAGTCTGACCCATCTTGGTTTCAGTTGTATTTTTTCTCCCTATTTAATTTTCGTATTGTATACTATGTTACATTACCAAACATCATGCAGTTAAATGTTTTAGTTTGAACATAATGTAGAAACTTTTTTTAAACTACGTTGCCTCTGTGTGAAATCAAATTGTGATATTAGATCAAAAGTGTGTGTGAGGGCAATTAATAAAATAAACGGGCTTACCTCTACTAAGGCAATTGTCTGAAAAAACTTGAGAGTCTTGGCAATACTTTTGTACAGACCCTTGTGTGTTCCTTTTTGCATATAGAAGCGTGCCATTGCCATCGCTAACACTAGCCACCTGGAAAGAGAAAAGAAATAAACACCAACAATCAGTGTTAGTCAATGTCTGTTGAAAAATGAAAGCGGTCACGAAAGTACATGGGGAATTTCTAAAGATACATAATATGAACAGTGTACAGTTATAAAAAGGTCATTTAAAATGGTTGTAGGCCCATTAATATGTATTTTTTCTTTATTCTGTGCAAGTGTGGAAGGGATGTTTCAACACTTAGGTCATTAGCCATTGAATGAGCTTTCAAATCATTTCTGTCGTTAAATTCACACTATAATAATAATAATAATAATAACAATAATACATTATATTTATAAAGCGCTTTTCAAAACACTCAAAGACGCTGAAATGCTATGTCTCTCACAAACTCAAATACAACGTTGTCTAATATCAGCACATCACTACAAATGTAGATATACAAAAGTATTATCTAAATTGGCTGACAAAGTTGTCAATGCCAACGGTTTATTCTAAGATGGTCATAATTTGTTCCGCATTCAAAATCAAAATCTAACGATTCAAACTGACTCAAAATATACCCATTATTTTGTCAACAAGAGAGGTAGTCAAATAATCCACAAATATATTATAACTTTATCGAAAGGTATCTGCCGAAACCCAGTTTAAAGTTTTGATTTGGAAGTCATTTATGTAGGAGTAGCGAGGTATTTGACGCCCCTGAAGATTTAGATGACATATCCATGACATGCGTGATGTTCATAACTAATTGATATTCTATTTAATCAATCAAAGAAAATAAAACACAGAATGTAGACCTAAACGATTGCTGCATTTTTTCTTTAATACTTGAAGTGGAGCGCAGGTATTGGTCCCTAAACGCAGGGAAATGTAGAAAGGGAAATGTAGTAGGGAAAAGTCAAATAATTGTTTGCATTATTAAATACATTTAGATTTCTTACACGTTCTTCAAATTACTTTTAAATCCACAATACTAAATAACTTAACAGATTTTTTTTTGATTTTTTTTTTAAACATTGCCCTTACCGGTGCATGATAAATGTATTGCAACTTAACGCATATATTTCTGTAGTTACTAGAATCTGCAAATTTAGCATTTCAATCTCTTGACCGGGGGTCCAGTATCACATAGTGCCGTCTATACTTATCACTCCCACTAGTGTAGACATGACGCTGACACAGTTTAGTCGACCCTATTTGGAAACACTCAACCTGCGCCTATGGCTGCTGTTACTTTTGAAAAGATACCGCTACACTACAAACAATCAATCAGGATCTCGGATATTTAAATCTTTATTCCGAGTATTTTTGTTTGCTTTTGCCTAAGCAGCTGAGCTGACTTCATAGCCCTAACTGCCACTAAATACGGCAGCAGTGGGCACTTGCAACCGTTGGACACCCGTCCTATAAACAGCAACACACGCTTGCACACAGAGGCTCCATAACTTTATTTCAGGGAGTGGCTATGTTTTCAAATGCTATAATATGACGTAAAAACATAATCCACATACCCGGCTGTCATAGTGATGTTGTAAATTGTTAGCCATATGGTCGCGATGGAACTTTTCGTTCTCTTTTTATTGTTGTGTTCCTTCTCTTCTACCGTGCCGTCCTCCTCGCTGGACGCCATGGTACCGGGGACAGAGGGGGGAAGTTAGAAACGGTGCGCGATCGCACATGCAGCAGACAGCTGGGGATCGCGGGGGAGGGGGTGCAGCGTTGTCGCTCCATGTAATCATTGCCCCCTTCTCGCGGGACTATTACAGCAGCAAGTGCGCGGCAAGACCAGTTAAGAATAATCTCTGCCTGTAATTCATTCAATAAAACCGTCCCCCCCGACATGACAATATACACACAGGCGGCACACGAAATTATGTAATGTCGAATGCAAGGTTATTGTAGTGTTCATCATTAGGCTGTGGTTATCCTGCTATCCCTTAATTTCCGGTGAACTGCTTAATGCTAGACACCGAAGACTCGTTAGTCGATAACTACTACTCAAAAACCAATGACGACATCTGAGTAAATCACCGACACACAACCCACTCTCTGGTCACCAAACTCAATTCGTCTTGAGGAAAAAATGCCTATTGGACCACCAACGTCCGTTAAGATGGATTTGGAAAAGAAAAACACTTAACCCAAACTTGTTATTGTGGTGTACTGTATTTTAATTAAATCGTGCTTTCTCTTCCATGGAAAATACATTACACTATATATTGTATCAATCGACCGTGATATACAAACTTTGTATAAACCAGATTTATTCGAAGAAGCACGTGACCAAGCCAACGCAATTAGCAGAGGGAGTGACATATCACAAAAATGTTGGTCGAACCTCATGAAACTTGGTATGTATCCACTTGTCTTGGCAAAATACTTTGGTAAATTAAAATATCTTGACATGAATGCTGAAACAGCATGCAACCATAAATATGCTTTAAGGTTGTGTCTTTGAGGGCTTCAATAAGATTGTGATCGGACCAATAGCTGAACTTATCAAATAGGCCATGTGCATTGAAATAACTTAATGGCAATGGCAATGTGTACTGCATTCATAATTGGAATCAAAATCAGAATTCTTACATTTGTCTCCCAGTGGAGAAATTTACATTGTTGCATTAAAAAGTGGACTGTGCAGATCATAGGCAAAATAAACATATTAATAAAGTGACAAGCCCATGTAATAAAATCACGTATAATAAGTACAGAATGTGTACTTAGTACGTCATGTGTTTTTTCAGGCAGGTGGGATGTGTTTCTAGAGGAATAGGCCAAGGTCAAGACGATGGATTACATTTGAAACCAGGAAGTGCAAAAACCCCAAACGTCATACTTAGTGGGGAGGTGTTGGCACCCAGAACAAAAGGGTAAATACTATGGATGTAGTTTGTATATCCAGCAATGCAAAGGAGGCAGTGCAGGCACAGTTAAAAATACATACACATGGATATTACATAGCAAACGACTCGTGAGTGACTTTTACTTAGAGGGACCATAATGAAAGATTTGCAATGTTTATTTGTCTAGCATTGCTTTGGCACTGAGGAACAGAGTAATTGTGCCAACAACTTAAAGTAAAATCTGTGCCTTTCCTCTTGTTCACTTGTGACCCACAGCTATCCATCCATCCAATAAGATATTTGGCTTATCATATGCAGGGTTGTGGGGGTGAGGCAGGGTACACCCTGGGCAGGTTGCCAGTCTATCACAGGCCTTTTACTACATATCTACTCTATTTTACAAGCTGTTATAGAATTGCAGCCATTTGTGACCTAGAAAAGTGTAGCTTTTTAAGTCTATCTACTGATCTATCACAGACTCAGGCCAGGCGGCAGCAGCCATGACAACAGTGGAATCTTACAATTGCCAGCAAATAACATCATTTATAAAATACATCAGTTATAAAATATGAATGAGCACTGAGCTTAAACTCGTCTTCACCAGTAAAACGCCAGGTGATTTGTAAGAAAAGTAAGAGACACTGAATTATGAACAACAAAATATCAAAGACTTTATTCGAAATGTTCAAATATTTTTAAATGTGCTTCATAGACATTAAGGAATCACATGTACAATTGTCTACGTTATGGGTCTCTTAAATAAAACAGAGTATATTCAAAGGACTAGCACTGGACCTGACCAGGGAAGCAGCAGCTTGGTCAAGTGCTCTGTTGGCGCTGTAGGAAGTTTTAGTGTCTTGCCCAGGCCTGGGACGCTATCTACGTGGTAATCAGGCCCACAACAGGGCCTACGGTTGTACAGCACTGGGGTGCACTCTAGCTACAGTAACTGAGTCATTGCCTGAGAAAGTGCATAATTGCAAGAGCTAAAATTAGCCTCGCTAGCGCCCAGAAGAAATTAGTGTAAACTAAAGGCCCCACCAAAATAGGGCAGACCACGTCATCCTGATCCAGTTACCAGTATTTGGGTGCCTGTGTCCAGGTCTGTTTCTATAACAAGGACGACCTACCTGGATCCCCTGGCATTTTGGTTTTCCTCACGTTAGACGATTTGAAAATGTCCGCTCAAGCTCTGCGGAGCGGCTTACGCCAAACATTTTGAATGGTCTAGTTCCGTTCTCCTAAGCACCCACATTTAGGTTCTTGTACAAGTACAGTTTATTTTATATCCACTCATTATCAAAATACATGACAAGAACATTCACAGTAATTTAGTTCACAGTGTTTTATTTGTCAAGTGCGCAGTATAGCACAAGGTCATTGTGAGCAAAGAAACTCTTAGGACACGGCAGGCAGCAACTATGTTGAACAGAGCCAAAATATCCATACACAAAGAAAATGGAATTAGAGTGTTACATATGTAAATGTAAGAAGTGCAAGAGTGCTGATGAATATGTCCATAGGACTGATATAATGCGCTTTAAATGTAGTCACTACATAAGAGAGATCGATGAACAAGTGTAGTTATGTTTTCTGCCGCTCCTGACAAACAGTATTTTGGAACCGGCATTATACATTATCTCAAGCAACTCCTCCTTGCACGTCTCAAAAATCCCTTACTCACAGTAATTGTGTCCTTTGGTTGGCCCAATGTTGTTGACATTTGATCCTTGCACAATGTTTGTGTTGAAGCCAAGATAGTAAGAGTGTTCGGTTGATAGTGCATGTGTGATACCCCAGAATCAGCCACTGGACATTAATGCATGTCTCATTATAGCATGTTCAAGATCCCGTGTAGGCTGTATATATTATCTGAAAATATTAGATATCGGTGGTAGAATACTTCTGGTAAATGTAATCTTTTTATGTCCAATCCCTCATGCTTTTTTTGTCTTTTTTTTAAGAAGTACTTTTTATGTTCGTTGCCATTTTTTCAGCTTGTGGTTCTTTTGATATCCCTGTCTTGCATCATTTTATTAGGTTTGTGATCGGCTATTTTTGTTTTGTTTTTTAGTGTTACGGGTGGAGAGTCATGTATGTTGCTGATAAATTGCATTTTGATTTGAAATAACCCAGGCCCACAAGTCAGTGCTTTGATGGCAGAGGGCCACTGGGGTTTAAGTGTATTGTTGCTAAAGGTGTAGTCTTATGCTTTGCCACTAGGTGGAGATGCTCATTCAGGCCCAGCTGCCCACTGCGTGCTTTTGATCAGAGTTTAAAGTTAGGATTGCATCTGTTATTGCATGTATTGTGCTTCAGGCAGGGTCAAATGTTTCTCATCGACACTGCATCAATTCAAGCTTAGTCACCGTATGTTCTTATGTTTCGACATACAAGAACCAGTCATTATTTTCTTTCTGTCGACAAAGAAACAGTGGTATTAAAACAACAAGGCAGTAGCCGTTATGGTGCTCCATCAACACTTCTCATTCAGCAACCGGCTCATCTAAATTAGAATTACACATCTCGGATATATCTGTCCTTTAAGGCTCAGAGAGGGACCAGCGTTTGTTTGTGACCTCCACAGAGCGTAAAGGGGGTAGTCCCGTCCCTGTGACACGGGCGGACGTGGAAGGCAACACAATGCCGAGTGCAGTGTAAGCAAACGGGAGAGGAGGGAGCCAGCGCTGTGGCCTTTGGAAAATGCTAGTGAGCGTAGACAATGCACTAGGGCCCAGGCCCTGACCAGCTCTCAGACAGGCAGGGGGCATGCCGCAGCATGGGCACGGGGAGCACGCTGAAGTTTGCCCTCTGCGAGGTGCTGCAGTTCGCGGGCCTGTGCGTGCCGCTCTTCGTCGTCATGCAGAGGTTCGCTGTCATCGTGTCAAAGGTCAAGAGCCTGGCGCAGCCCGCCGGGGACGGCAGCACGGCCTACTGGCTGATCGTGGCGTCCTCCATCGCTTACGTGACCTCCACGGCACTGCTGGTCTGGGTGCCCATGAAGTACATGGTCTTCACCAAGAAGAAGTTCCTCACGGGAAGGAAGAAGTGGTGAGTCGCCCCACGGTGATGGCCGTGGTCCTGGGAATACCTCACCCGAATGTGTACCCACAAACAATGCTGGAGGGGCTAGAGGCTTGGAGTTTCAGACTGGCTGCCCAGAGATGTGTTATGTCCAGGGATGAGCCTCGTGTTGATACTGCCTGCACTGTTCCTCAGCTGTTCTGAGTCTGTCAGGACTCAGGCTGTCTTTTTTTTTGCCAGAACATCTTGAAATTGTTTGCCATGGTCCATTGTGGGTGACACCTAACAGCTGTAACTTACCACTGCTTTACTTCCTTCACTCAGCCTCTCTCTAATGCTCTCTCTTACTCTTACTCTCTCTCTCCCTCTCTCTTTCTCTTTCTCTTTCTCTTTCTCTTTCTCTTTCTCTCTCTCTCTCTCTCTCTCTCTCTC
>JAVQJS010075804.1:0-12808 GCA_036024795.1 Galaxias rostratus
TCTTGTGTGTGTGTGTGTGTGTGTGTGTGTGTGTGTGTGTGTGTGTGTGTGTGTGTGTGTGTGTGTGTGCGCGCGCGCGCGCGCGTGCGTGCATGTGTATGCACAAATGATAAAGAAAGAGAATGTGTAAATGTGAGTTTGTGAAACACAGAATGAATAAACATTTTTGATGTAATTAATTTGAGGGGTGTACTTTGTGCTAGGCAACTCTAACCCCCCAAACCCCCACTCTAAAAAGGAGGTCCCTCTTTCTCACAGAAAGCCCCAAATCACCACTCCAAAAGAGTGGAGGAGAACGAACGGAGCTATGGGAGAAACGGGCGCTCACCTTGTCTTAAGCCGTTCCAGTCCACGCTGGAGAAGAAGAGGTGACAGCGAAGCCCCTTGTGGTCCAGCCGCTCCTCTGAGACACACAGCAAACCCTGGAGCAGGGTAACAAAGGGGGCGCTGGCTTTGGCCTCCGCTGGGAACGTCAGGGAACTCTGGGGACAACATGCGGTGGTGTTAACGCATGTCCATCCGGAAGCATGACAGAGCTTTCACAACAGAACGACTGAAGAACATCCCAGTGATACAGCCATTTAGATGGAGCCGAGGGATCCCATTGTCTTGGTCCAGTTCTACAAACGTCTGGCTGTCCGATGTGCCACAAAAGCAGTTGGCTCGACAAAGGCTAAGGCTGTTATAGAAAGAGACATCTGTCAAAGTCCAACACAAAACAAACCACCTGCTGGGGAACAGAGGGTCATGCACGGAGTCCTTTCTCAAATCCACAAAAACCTTTTGCCTGGTTTTCATGACCAGCTTTGCAGATGAAATGACTAGCTAGCTTACGCAATTAACTAAACTGGTTGGATGTGCAACTGACATAAACGAATGGACGTTTTCATATTTGAAAATACTGCAAAAAATAAATAAATAAAGGTTATACATTTGTATCATTCATATCATATAAAACTGTGATTGGTTATTAGACCGAGCCTATTATACCTTGAAATTCCTTATATTGTTGATGGTCTTGGTGGAGGTGCCACCAGAGAAAGGGGACTTGGAGTAGATCATTTGGTAAGCTATGATGCCCATTGACCACCAGTCACACTCTGGGCCGTAGCTGTTCCCAGAGCTGCCCTCCGTGGCCGCCAGCACCTCCGGGGAGAGGAACTCCTGGCTCCCAACGAGTACGCTAGGGGACGCCACCTGCAAAACGTAATCACCCAAAGTTCCTTTCAAACAAGGAAAGCTCCAGGGTGTAGTACATAGTCGAAACCACTAGAACAGCAGTAGATTACCGTTTTATTTGCAGTGAGCTTGGCAGCGGAGCCAAAATCAGCAAGCTTGATGTGTCCGGTGCGGTCGATAAGTACATTCTCTGGTTTGACATCTCTGTAATATGATCAATAAAAGGCAGATCATAAAAATCATCACAAAAATGGTTTCATGTCATTTTCCAGTTTTGTATTACAAGATCACAACATAAAAGTAGTGCTCAAACGAGCACAAAACATAACCTTTCTTCAGGGGACAAAGTACCAAAAAATTATCAGCTGTTTATTTGTTTATTGTAAGCATTGCAATGGATTCACATATTTAGGCCCACTAGTGAGTGAAATTGTTAACAAGGAGGCTAATGGTAATGAACAAGGTGATGTTAACTAAACAGTTTCGCCATCCATCCTCACAAATGAGTTGAGTAGTTATAGAAACAACTGCAGCCTCAAATTGCTTAGAGCAGTGCTGGGGGCACAGAACTGACTGATGGGCGGAGATCAGGCAGACGAAATACGTTGAAGAACCATTTGGATCAAATCATTCGTATAACACCTTCAATAAACTGTGAGTAGAGAGTAGAACACAGGGACTTCAATTGGAGCAGCTAGTAGAAAAGGCCTACATGCTTGTTTTCTCATACTCAGGTCAGCTGTATTTAGGCATGTACCAGAGTATATAAACAATATATACGACCCTTAATAAAAGGCCAACAATACTGGGCAGATACACATAGCAGGTATGTGGATGTATTGAAGTGAGTCACCTGTGAACGTAACCCAGCTGATGCACAGCATGGATGGCCTCAACCAGCTCGGCCAAGTAGAACTGGGCCATGGTCTCATCAAAGTGCTCCTCGTAGCGGTTCAGCAGGGCCATCAGGTCTCCCCCAGGGAGGAACTCCATTGCCTATCAGACACACCCATCTCCTTAACCACACTGCGGTCTCACCATATGTGTGTGTGTGTGTGTGTGTACTGTGTATATGCATATGATGTTTCATAGATGCTATGTATTCATGACAATACAATTCCAGTTCCACTGTTGAGGCCAACAGCATATGTAAGGTCTTTCCCCATTTACCACTTTGACAATGACAAGTGACACTTGTTTTAATACACATATCTGGGGAATAAACATGTCCTATTTTCTTCTTTTTGTATGGCCAGAAATCAAAGCATCTTCACATTTCTATCATTTTTGGAATATTCGTGAAACAAAAAACAATATATTTATGTAATAGTACAAGTTCATTCATTCAACTTTTCGTCTCGGTTGTGGGCGCTCGTTATGAGTTTTTTTAAGTAGCTTGTAGTCGCTGCATGAATGACTCGGGGAGTCTGAATGAACTGGAGCATTAAAACCACGTTACCTAGCAACAGGGTGCAGAGAGACCAGGGTTCTGACAGTGGGATAAAGATGGATCCTTTGTCTTCTCACTCAGTTCAGTACAAACGCAATAGCACAGGGGAGTGTGGGAGCTTTAGAACCTGGGACTATTCTGTTAATCAATCCTCACTGTTTAAGCTTCTGACTTATGTGCATGCATGTGCATGCATTTTGATGAGAACAATGGAAACAATGTGAGGCTGAGGAAAGCAATATCACATAATAATCCTACAGCACAAACTATGTCGTTGGTGGTGACAGCGGGATGTTGACGAGCAGAGGCACAAAACTACACGTAAACGTTCCTGTCCAATAATGAGAATAAATATAACACCTACTAATAGAAGCAGTGATAGCAGTGGCCGGCTATGGAAACATTTGGGAAAAAAGGAACAAAAAGAGCATACAAAAAATATATTATAATAAATAAAAAAGAAAGAAAACGTGCAGGGAGAGAGGAAGTAAGGAAGGAAGGAAGGAAGGAAGGAAGGAAGGAAGGAAGGAAGGAAGGAAGGAAGGAAAGACAGAAAACAGAACGAAAGTCTATCGACAAAATTTCGATAGAAATGGTCATAGAACTCGTAGCAAATGGAGGTTGCAGACTCACCAACCTACACATCCTCCAGTTATCTAGACAGCAAAAGTACACTGTCAAAGTTCTGTGTTTTAAGGGTTTTTTGGTCATTTAGCGGTCTCAAACGGTTCACATAAACTGACCCGAACGAGCAGACCCAATTATAATAATGAACAGCGTTAGCGACTTAAACAGAGACCCATCTCTGTTCACCTCATTCATTTTCTACTGTCCCAGCAAACAGGACGTCTACAGAAGAGACGAGACCTGGTCTGACCTTATTCACAGTGACTTTATCACATCTAACAGAAGTACTATATCTGCGTTAACAGTACCTCGCAATTCTTTATATAAATATGATAAAAACATAACAAGGAAGTATAAACATCATAACGAGGAAACATTAAGAGTGATGTGCACAAGCTACTCGCCAGGCATGCAGGAAGTTACACCTGACGCTACATTACGTTATGTTTCTTCAAGATATAGATTTCAATCATACTTCTGCCTTGTGCGGTTGTGATATTCAACACCAAAATTAATTGTATGATCCAGCTAAGAACAAAAGTAAAAAAAATAACAATCAACCAAGAACAAAATCTGACACGTGTCCACTACTTTATAAAAGAGACAGTTTAAGGAAAAAAAAAATTAACTTTAAACTGTGATGTAAATAATAATACAAATGTAATATAAACGAATAATATACATTTGTCCAATATGGAAACAGTTACACATTTAAATGTACAGTTCTGTTTACAGTCATTCATTTGTATGCCCTGTGAGCTTACTTTCTATTGAGTCAACACACGTGGTCTCATTTGGAAAGCAGACCGTCTGAGGATGATATACAGTGATTTTGGTGTATTTGGTTGTACTGTATCGGAGGAGTTGTTTCAAATACTTAAAGTGTCAAATCCAACCCAAACATTTCTAAACTCAAATTTTTTTAAATACTTTGTGATGGGCCTTTGGATTTGCATCCATTTTTTGAACGTGGATTGCTTCACGAACCAGTGAGAGGTGACAAGGTGAATGTACAGTCGTGTTTACAGTAATACATTTTGATGCACTGTGGACCCAACAAGATTTTCAATACAGCCAATGTCGAGAGTCAGGACATCATATCCTGAAACTTTTATGCGATTTGGATTTATGGTTTTTGACTTACACTTTGGGGAGGGATGGACTTCATAGTTTGTAATGGGTCATCATATTAATGTTTTTTCTGATTGCAACGGAAAAGTTCTGAAATTGTCCTGTAAACCCTAAATTGTCCTGAGCTGTAACCCTAATGGTAAAAATGTGTATGATTTCTTTAACACTTGGAACTTTAAACTGCTGCTATAGCACCACCAACAGGAACCATGAGACAGCATGGTATGGGTTGTAGTGTTGACAGCACCTGGACATGTGTGCCAAATTTGGTGTATGTTTAACCATGGAAACGATAATAAGGGGAATAATAATAATGATGATGATGATGATAATAATAATAATAAATATAATAATAATACCAATAATACCAACAATTACTATAGTTGCCCAGTTGTACCACCCAGCCACCTAATAATAAATGCTGATGCATAATGAATAATGTTGGAATAGGCCTATTTTTTCTATTTGCTATTTGGAATAAAAGAAAAATACACATTTGAAAATCGATTTCCATGGCAATGATCGAAGCTTTGAAGCACTCAGCTCAACTTACTGATGATTTCTATTCAACTGGTTACTAAACCATTTTTTCGTGACCGTTTGAATGATTGCTTACCAAGTAGACATTGTCCTTGTCCTGGAAGGCATACAGGAGCTGTGGAATCCAGGGACTACCGTTTAGGGAGAGGATCCTTCGCTCCTCTTCATAGAACACAACCTGGAGTTGGACAGCGGTAGTGAGAACAAACCTAAGATCTGGTGTATGTTGTAACATACAGCCAAGTATTGATTGTTAATTATCTCAACAGTTTGAAACCCCTGTTTATTGACTTTTAGTGTGACCAATTCATCATATACCACAGCACATCTTCTTAAGGTATTTTGAGAACAGGTAAGCATAACTAACTGTAATTATACTGGTGCTCTAGTGTTTTAAGTACCAAACCTTTGCATTGGCACTCCCCCTTTGCACACGAAGCACTTCGACACAAAGTATGGGAGTGGAGTATAGGAAGCTTACATGATCTTGAGCCCGGAGAGAAGTCTTCTCCATCACCTTCAGGGCACAGATGTCCCCGGATGATGTTTCTCTGACCACATGGACGTCAGCACAGTGGCCTCGGCCCACCAAAGCGCACACCTCAAAGTCTTGTAGCTTAGGTTGGAGGTCCTGAAGCTCAGACACCACCTGGGAAACTGGTTCAGGGACATCAATCACATACACCACTTATTCCAGTCCCATAGCTGTATCTTCATGAAACACAATGACCATTTTCCTTCGGAAGATACCTTTCTATTATTGCAATTCTACTCATTAAATCAATACTCAGCTGAACATTTTCAAATACCATTTAACAATATGATACAACAATAACTTAACCCCCCCCAAAATATATAGTTTGATAAAACTCAAACAATTGGACAGTAGTGATTATCTGTATCAGCCGAGGTACATAAAAAGGTAGGTAAACATAATACAGTAGTTTAACAGAACTAACTCTTTTTACGCTATACAACAATGTGTTAAAGTTCTATTTGTGTAAATCTTGACCACAAAGTTTAACTGCAATGTTCAACAAAACCCAGATCCCAGAAAAAAAAAATTGTAACGATCTTCAATGCCTTTAGATCATTCTTAACCTTGGTGGGGATACTGACCCAAACAAGCTTCAAACGTGCATTAACTGAACCATTTGTACAGAACGGACGTACACAAAGTGTGCCTTGACCTCCACCGAACCCGAGACAGACTCATTGAACCCCTGGGGTTTGATCAAACTCAGGTTAAGATCCACTGCGCAATGTATTAATAAAGTGGGGGGGGGGGGGTAATCTATTTGTTTTTTATCTATGGATAAAAAAGCTTCTAATGCTGCCTGAAGTAAAATGGATGTGCTTTAGATTCACTTTAAGAAATCAGAGACACATTACTCCAGATTATCGCTAATGGAGTCATTAATGGTCCAGATTTAATTTGGTCAGCACTTGTTGTAAACATACATAATCAGAACCGAAGTATTGGTGTACAGAAGGACTCTGGAAAATCAGTAGGTATCAGCGAAGGCTTTCTTACACTTGTTCACAAAGTTGGCCACATATTGTATCTTCATGAGTTTGGGAGTGCTGCACTCCTGGTATAAGAGCAGCAGTGCTTCAAGGAGCTCTTCTCGAGCCAGGTGCCCTCCCCCTTGATGCCCTTTTAGGCTCCTTTTACCCTAGGAAGAAAAGACAAAACTAAACATTCGTCGCTTTAACAGTTCAATTTATATTACAATGGCAAAAGGTATCTCGCAAAGAGGTCTCCCTCCATGTACCAAGACCCACTTAATTATTTAGAAAATCTGTCCCCCTTAAAAAGAATTACCCCAAAAAATTATTAAATACTAAAAAAACTAAGACAAACTAGACAAGACAACTAAATTTAAACTAATCTGATCATCGTGACAGTAATTTAGTGTGCTATGTTTTGAGAATATAGCACAATATCATATACTATATCTGTGTACTTCGGAATCGACTTCCCATGCATTCTTAAGACTGCTAAATATCATTTTATCTTCAGGTCGGCATATAAATGGTATGTTAAGGATGCGATTCCGAACACTGCACATAATGTCAACGATCTAAGACTGAAGTCAAGGCCAGAATGTGTTATTCCTATTGCTGTATGTATCAATACTATGTTTTGCATGGTCGGTGTGGTGTTAATCACACCGTTAAGATACCTGAAACAGGTGGTTAAGACGCGAAATGCGACTAGTGATGGGGTCTGGCGATGAAGAGGAGCAGGTTTTCATGCTCCCCCCTTCCCCTTGGCTCGCAGACTTGAACTTCAACATTCGGACGTTTTTATGCTATATCGCTTAACCTAAGCAAAATAAAAACAACGTTATTCTCAGCCTAGTACCCCTGAGAAATTCAGTGACTGACAACAAAAAGACACTAAAATTACATGTTTTGTCATTAACCAGCCGAGTTAGCACACTGATTAACCGAGTAGTAATGACTAAGTGAAGTAAACAGTTGTAACCTGCAACGTTAGCAAAATAGCGGCAAGCTAGCTATGTAAATAAATAAACATATAAAATAAAGACAGAAAATACAGTTGTTTAGACAGTGGGTAGTGAAACAAAGCCCACTTACCGATTAGCCATACAATGTCTTATTAGTTTTGTAGATGTTCCTAAGATAAACATACAGTTTCAAGTTACAGTTGCAAAAGGCACGTCCTCCACGGTTAACATCGCTTCCGTAGTCATTTGCAGAACAGAGCATTCAAATTTTGCGCGTTCTGTTCCTGACAGGTCCCACCCACTCATACCATGAAAAGACCAGCGTAATCATCCGGGAATTTTGCCCTTGCGTCATGTCCCGCTCCTACCGCTCCCCCTCTGGAGGAAACGTGCTGTGGTCAATAATTCGGAGATCTGTGACCATACAAAATCATTAAGTAAGAGCACCACAGTTTTTTATATAGCTATTAAGCGCTTAAATCCCATGGCCAGTCAGGCAAACAATTAAATTATGTGGTTGCCGATCGACGTTCTGATTCTTGTGTATTTTTCAATTAGGAGTTGCAACCCCATAGAAAATATTGCATGTCTACAGCGAAAGTTTCAGAAGAGGATGGCCAGGCATGCAACTACAAATGTCTACAACTACTGCGACTATCTACTCGCGTTTTTATGCATTTTACATTTAAATTAAGTTAAGTCATTCCCATATTTTTGGCACACTCCAATATGCCCCTCATTAGACATGCCCTTTTTCCATCACCTCTGACCCCTCTGTTCTCTGGGGCTTACCTGTCTCATGAACCTTAAAGCTTTAGTTATCATAAACTAAGGAAAGAGAGTAAATGAACTACCCCTCCTTTTCTTTGTACATCTGTTCACCTCTAGCATCTGTTATATCCAAACTATTCATGTGCTCTCAGGGTGAAAAAAACAATCTGACAAACAATGCATTCCTACAAAGGCCTCATACAATCATTAAGTGTTATTGCATCCCTGCTTACTGTCTCCTTCACTTCTTGTTGTTTTCCGTTCCATGCCCTTAATTATCTTTCCGCTTCTTGACAAATACTTAACCCTCGTATTTGTGTACTTTACTTACAAACCTTTTATATTGATTACAAATACTTCACTACAAAAGGGGTATCTTCTTGTTAACACTAAATATACTGTATAGTGTATATTTAAGGACGTAATGGGTATGCTTAGTTTAGTCTCCCTCCAAGTGGACATGCAATCATACCAAATGGTCATAAATGCCAAATTCTGACTTATATAACCACTTTATTGAGTCTGTCTGATCTGTCACTTTTTCTGTCATTCTGTCCAATGTGGTACTAATATGCACTAAGAAAATTGCGTGTTGATATGCCAGCAACCTCCCCAAGCTAGACTCTAGAGCCCCCACACACTTACAAAACTGAACTATGCGAATATGGGTAAATAATTGGAAGTAACCGTTCGCAAGCTGCTTGTACTTATTTATGGGTGCATTTATAAATTAAATCTGAAATGGTCCGACAGCTTCTACGCATATTGACACTAGCTTGTTGATCAGTTTTGAAAGAAAGTACTGATGTCAATCAACCAAGGCGAAAAATTTACCCTTGGACACATCATTAGCGTAATGAAGAAGAAATGGAAATGTAAAAAGAAATGTCCAAAGGAAATATAAACAGCAACCTCTGATTTTTTTTAAAAAATAAATAAAAGTAATTTGGAAGTACATAGAAGGGTAAATGTCAATAAATGTGCTGTTATACAAAGGGAATATGGCATTTTACAAAATTTTGAGTCGTTTCTTTATTGATGTATTTATGTTTAATTTTTTCAACTTTGGTCCTCCATAAATCTCATTGGTTACAGATAATGTGATATTGAATGAATATCAATGTAATATTAAATTAATGCTGGTTAATTATATCGTTTTTGTCTTTCTTTAATCTCACATACTACACCTCTTTAGTGGCAGTGTCCAGTTGATCTGATCGGTAACATGAGGTTTAAAACATAATCCCCAAAATTTATTTAACAGATTGATTTGTGTATTTTTGGTATTGAATCCCCTTTTCACACACAAATAGGCCTGGACAATGATTGATGAATTAGGTTCTAATTGTTTACGCTACATACTATTTGTTGCAGGTTGCAAGTTTAATCAATGAGAGTTGTGCTGATAGGAGGTACGTACTACGAGTTATAAAGACACACTGCATAAATTGTCATTGTACTATAAATGGTATCAGTTGATTTGAATTTGTCGCAATGGATTACTACTAAAACTGTTATGATTGGAAAAACTATTATGTAAACAAATACTTTAATCTGTTAATAATTTGATATTTATATGGAAAATGCACCTGATACATTTTGAGCTAGAAAGATTATGACTATGTACCACATTTTTGTAAACCCAAAAAGTAAAAATGCACAACCATATCTTAAGCCAGATCAGGGCCATTGAATTTATTTTTGTTCCAGACATATGGGTCATTTTGATACTTTTTCTTGTTTTAGGGAAAGAAAAGCCAAATGAATTTCCTGATGCAAGGGTGGCCTGACTGGGATCCTCTTGGACGGTGAGTAGGTCGCCCTCAACTGGCTCCTGCTGCGGCAGGTGGGGCTGGGGGTGTGGGGTTAGGGGTCGGGTTGGGGTTAGGGTTGGGGTTAGGGTTGGGGTTAGGGATGGGGGCAGTGAAGCAGCCTCTCTTGTGCCATTGCATGTCTCGAACACGTCGGACAGACTGAATTTGAGGTGTGTTGGCTCCCCAGTCGTTCCAGTGCTTGTAGTCGCCACGCTCAAACACATATTGACGTCCCCTGTAGCCTGGATAGGTGTACCCTATCCACCTTGGTACACAAAAGGATATTTAAATCAAAGAACTATCTAAGGTGTGCTTGACAAACTGGGCACGCCACAGTTGTTTAAGAATTCAACATATCATTTTATGAAAATGTCCAATCTAGAAGTCGGTGCCCTACGAGCAACAATTTTTTTTTAAGTTTAAATATCTGGGTATGTTAACTTTACACTTCCAAAATGGACAATTTAAGCCAGTGCAAGCCTTACGTTCCATTCATTGCCTTCACACTTCCCACCCGGTCCTGAAAGCCATGTACCCAGAGGCTTGGGACGTCATCGTCCACAATCTCCATCTTTGTGCCAGTATAGTTTCCATTCTCAAAGAGATGTAGTTTGTGCTCTGCACTGTCCTGAAGAGAAAATAACGTGGACTGAGAACTTTCTACTACTACCAGTCCTACTGTTTAAAACAAATAGACCCAGAAAAACTGTATCGTTAATGGACTGAGAACTATTTACTTCTTCTATTAGTACTGCGTTAAAACAAATCGACCTAGACTGATGTTGACCAATGCTCTGGCCAAGCTAACTATTGTCATTTAACATTAATATGGCTAACAGCAGGAAGAGTGTGTCTGGTGATCTGTTGCTCCACAATTCAAACAGCTTCCCCTGAAAAACATTGAAATAACTTATTCCTTGAAAAACTCTATAGGTGATGGAGTTTGGAACACATATTCATGTTAAGAATTGACAGTTGCAATTCCCCTTTTGTCCTCTTCATAAAGATGAAACCTTTTCATGTTGAAATACTGACCACTCGCAGTGGTCTGAAGGAGCCCAGACCGTAGTTGTTCTGGCTGTTGGACCAGGTGCTCCAGCGAGGATACTCGCCCTTTTCCATCACAAACTGCTCTCCAGCAAAGCCCGGACGCTCAAATGCCACCCAGCTTCAAATCAAGAAGTGTACATTTGTTGTATTGACGGAATCACAAGTAAGATATTTGAACCTACATGCAGGGTTAGGTTTAGGTTAAATACATACATACACAATTGAATCCCAATTCAAACTATAAATATATTTATAATACATTTAGCGGTCCTGAGATGTCTGGTTTTAAGGGGTATACTTACGGTCCTGACTCAACAATGACTGAGCCCACCCTCTCACTCTTCTTTATCAAATCTTTGCATTCTGTTGACAGCTCCAATTTCTTCCCTCGAAAGTTCTCAAATTCAAATGCCACCAGCTGTGAGCAAAGAAATCCATGACAACCCGGCAGATTGATGTGTGTTTACAGTCAGTGGGAACGTTTAATGAGCTATGTTTGTTACTCTGGTTGGAATGATTTTCAAGAGCTGGAATTTTTATTAAATTGCATTACCTTACCTGTTATTGTTATAATTTTTTTAAATCACCTTATAGCTAGCTCCAGCTCCCCCCTGGCTTTTTCCTGCAGCAAGTTGATCTGGGGCACCCTGTTGATCCAACATTTTCCTTCTATATACCAAAACAAGGGTACTATTACTAGAATCACAAACACTGGCACAGAAATTGCAACATTGAGGGGGAATATTTTTTAAATGTGCATGAGCAACCTTTCAATTAATTCTTACATGCTTGAAGAGTGAAATTAATTATAAATAAACAAAAAAGTAAAGAAGAATTACTTTTAAAGATTAAATATTCAGCTCGTCAATATACAGCTCTATGCAACTTTAACCAGTAAGATTAGATACATTTGAACTCATATGAAATGCACATAGTTATTTCATTTTATTTGCAACATTCTTTGTCCGGTCTATCTGTGCTTGTTTTTTTGGGGGGTTGTGAAGCCGGAAATTCCAGCTTTACAACGCTACTCCACAAATCGTCACATTGCATGTCTGAAACTGGCCATTCAGACCACCACAAGGCAAACATGATGTTTCAAAATTCTACCAAAAGTTTTGGGAAAAGCAAACGAGGGGAGAGAGAGAGAGCTAACAGGAACAGCTGGATGGGTTGGAGGGGTTAATGTTACCTGGATGGCTTGTGCCTCACTGCACCACGTACAAGCCACACTCTCTCCGTTTTTCCTCTTTCTTTTCTTTCTTTCTTTCGTTCTGTATCTCTTTCTTGCTGTGTGATCGTATGACAGTGTGGATGCCTGGCGAGCAGACATCGAAGCGGGGGTATTTATGGTTTATTTCTGACCACAGCAGCACAAATCCACAAGGCTGTTGATGCAGCAAGTCTGTCGTTCCCATTGTGTCCATCACACTGCCTCTCAATAGGGCTTTGCCCTCAGCCCTGGCACATTGGCACCTATGCTGGGCATACTCATCATCTAACAGTGGGCACACAGAGAAATAGCTAGCCAAGAGGATACCACTCAGCACTAACCGCTCCACCTAGTTCTCCACCTTCTGTTCTCCTGTCACCTGTCATTTCACTACTTATTCTCATGTTTTCATTTGGCGACATGGTTTACCTACTGGCATTACCTCTTTAATTCTCATATTTTGATTCTGACTGTGTACCCAACTTCTTAGGTATTGGATTAAATACAAATGTCGATTACTTTGTCAATTAAAATGTTGCTTCCATCTGTACGCATGTAC
>JAVQJS010075810.1:0-14618 GCA_036024795.1 Galaxias rostratus
ATATTGATACAAAGACACTGTGAACATCCAGGAATCCAAGGGAAGGCTCCTCACTTTTCTCAAAGAGAAAGCAAAGGCCTCAACCACTCACAAATACATTTGGTTGCCCAGTAGATAAAAAGAAGCCATTTAATATAATCTGATTGATCTTGAGACCCTAGATATTCTCCTGGCCCCAACTTAATACAATGGGTGTGATGATAGATACAAGCAATAGAGCAGCAAGTCTAGAGCAGCCTCCTCTTCCCACATGACATGCAGGTAATGAATCCTAATTACTGGGAACTAGCTCACACGCTAGAAAGGCAAATCTGCCTCCAGAAATACACACAGTCACACTGCAGAGCTTGACACATATGTGAGGCACATAAATTGCAGTGCATGCACTCAATCACACTCACAAATACCAACACACACAAAACAAGCTTTTATTTTTTCCCAGAAGTGTTCATACAACTGTGCATACTTGTTATGATAGTCAGAAAGATGGACTGCTGGACAGGATTGAACCCTTACGAGGGGGAAAATATTACAGTTGAAAAAAGAACCACACATTCATGTGTGTGTGTTTGTGTGTGTGTTATCAGTTGGTTGTGTTGAGAAAGAAAACATACCTCTGTTTCACCAGCATTAAACTGTATATTATATGTATTTGCGGATCGGAACGGTAAATGCAAAAAAAGTTGGGAAAAATCTAAAAAGCGATGTTCCTGTTGTTTATGAAACACAACCTCCTTCGCTAGTTCTGGGTCTGACACACAAATCAAAACTCTATTTAATATAAAACATCTCGAGCTTAACGCTGGTGAAATTAAAATTACGTCTTCTTTTTCTTATTTTTTCCTTTAGTTTTCAATCAGGCAGGAGCAACATAAGGCTGTGTGGATGTTTCTGCATGTGTTTTGGCAGTAAAAGTATGGGAACAAGGTGCCACTCAGTCAATGTGCTCTTGAACCAGCAGGGGCCACAGGACCTCAACAACAGGTGGTAATTAGCCCTCTTTGTTTTCTCGTTCTCTAGCCTTCAGCCATTCACTTCTCTCAAAACGGTGACCTTTGGCCTATCTGCAGAACCCAGCAACAATCGCCCCCACCAGGTGGTCAAAGTAACCTGTCAATCAACTATTGGAAGAGCTCGCCCCCTGCAGAGATTCTCTGTATTAGATTGGTTGAGGTCATATGGGAGAATTTGGGAGAGAAAATACCAATGAGACAAGGAACAATGAGGGATGACATTGTGACAGGGAATAAAAATAAGGACATATAACAGCGAGAGTAATTATGTATTTGCTGTTTCAACAAAAAAATGTCTGGCCATTAGAAAACATTGGCTATGCAATGGTGCACTGTACATAACATATTCTAGGACAAAGATGCAGGCCTTATGGTTAGTCTGCAAAAACCTATGTTCAATAAACACTAAAGGAAAAAGAAAATGTAAAACATATCTATTAATCTAGTCAATTTATTGCTTACATTTATTTGAGGAAAAAAAATAGGTCTGTAGTGTAGAAATTATATTCAATAGGCAATTGTTACCTATAAACCTTTACCGCAAACTTTAAATTTAAACAGTAAGACTATTAATGGGAAAGAGTTGTAATACATTTATACGATTAGAATTGGTATATCTGCTTTCACCCAAATTATAGAATTATTTGGTGGTTTAAAAAGGCATGCTAATATTAACAGTTTCCAGGTGCCTTTTTAACTCAATCATAGCTATGTCAACAAATATTATGTAAATCTGTAGCAGGTACGCATGCCTTTTTCAAGCCGGGAAGAAACTCAAAGGCCAAAGACTCAAAGACTGCAGTACCAGAAACGGGCAGAAGAGGGGAGTAGTATCTGATGAGAGAACTCTATGTCCTCCATACTGTACTCAATTCCTCTCTATCTGTATCTATCCAACTGCTTTCTTGGCCCAACCTTTCTTAATTTAAATTAGCTGCTGATGACTGTTTACATTATGATAACTCTAGATAGCCATTTATGATACAGTTAGGCTTAATGAGGATAGAAATACACATGTTGAGGATGCAGTCACTGGCAAACAGAACTACACATATTTTGATGTGTACTTGATGCTCATGTCAAAGTACACAACCTGCAACAAACCACATTTTAACAATGTCGCCACACTTCCCATAGAGGCAAATAATCAACCATCATTCACTATAGATCTATTTCACTGTTTGTTTTGTCAGTGTGCACCTTCAGGGGGACTGGAATACGGCCCCTGTCAATCACAGGTACATTCTCCACATCTTTACTGGTTCCACACAGGATAGGATCCTGAACAGAATAACAAGGGGTGAGGCAACAAAAACAACGTAATAGAAAAGCCTGTTGGTAAAGTATTAGAGGTTGCTTAACAAAACACACAGATTTGTTTTTCACTGAGAAGTGCCTTCATTGTGATTGCTGAATGTCACCGAGGTCTTCCACCTGGCCAGTCCCCAGATGTATCCCAGATGTGTCAGTCCGAGCTGACAACTGAATAGTTGTGTAGTTGAATAATAGTATACTGTATTGTCACTGACCAAACACAAGACAGTCAAACCATGTTGGCCTGGTATGATGTTCAATGAATGTCCTACCGTGAAATTAGCCCAGGATGACAACGTTTCCTTCAAGCTGCATTCAATTCGGGCAGTCAGCCTTACAGAACATGAACCTACCCATAGCCAAATACGTGTGAAATATTTTCATTACTGTGACAATGTTAACTAGTTTGCTAGAGAATCCATGATTTCAACATCGATTAAACTGTTTTGTGTTAGCCTTGCTGATGATTTAGCAAAACACACCTCTAGTCAAAACAGCAAAACATCTGCATCAAAAAAATAGGCAAGCCATCCATTTTCACCTGTTTTAATGAACCCTGATTACAGCTTAATTACAAATAAAGAACAAAACGATACAGAGGAGGAACAGAAGTATAAATGTATAAGCATGAAACTAGCCTTGTGTCTCTGTCTGTTGGGTGACCACAAAGAGAAACAAACTGGAGACAAAACGAGGCAGAACAATGGGCTGAGGAAAGCAACAGACACTTCTCCAATAAAACAATACAATGTTATTTTCTTACAGAATCCCCCAAAATTTAGAAAGAAATATATATATACACAGAAGACAACCAAAAAGGGGATAATATTTTTTCAAAATAAACATTTTGTGATAGGCTAATAATATGACCCCCCTCTTCTCTTGCACGTTTCCATAGCTACAGAAACAATCAGCGAGGTTAGATGTGACGCTGGTTTGTTCTAGCTGGCTACGGGGGTGCTAAAAGGCGGAGGCTGCTGGAGAGAACAGAGCAGACTCAAAAAATAACGACTCATGGCAGCTTCCTAACATCCAAGGGAAGAGGTGGGTCCAGAGTATAGGAGTACAAAAGAATCAAAATAGTATTGTTAATGATATAATTATCATAAAGACAGTAATAATTCTCAAGGAGAATATCGTAACACAGCAATGGTGATACTTGGGCGACGTTATCGTCACAGAGAAAAACGGAAAGGGGTTTTTGTGTGTTTTTAAGCGTTAGCAACTAAGACACACGTCATTTAGACAGGACACCTGACCATAACTGGCTGGACAACCAGTGGCACCGCTCGCACTAAACACTGTTAAAGGACCCACATTTCATATTCGCCTCCGTGTGTTTGTGTGTGTGTGCGCGCACGTGCATGAGGGGATTTCACTAAGAAACATCCTCTCCAATTACGGGAAGTCCCTCTCTCCACTACACTCTTAAGGGTTTGTGACATCATATCCTGTTTGTGTATATTTGTGTGGTTTTCCTGGCTTCATATTCATAGCCAGACAGACTGCAGAAATGACAAATCACATGTTCCTAAAATCTTTCTACACCAACAGTGGGAGTCTGCATGTTAGAGTGCATGTGTGTGTGTGTGTGTGTGTGTGTGCGTGCAGGTTGATGGAAAAGAACTCTCTCAGTCTAGTCTTGTTTAGTCCATAGTCTAAGTTTAAGGCAACAGGGATCTGATCCACACTTCAGTCCCAACCTCTCCAAAAGACCCAATGGTCCAAGATCAAACAAACTCTTCTGTCTTTTATGCTTTTCCCCCCACCCTTGAATACATACAATAGTAATCTCGTTTTTTTTACATTAGAAATATAAAATATGTTCTGGTGCCAGTGATATTTCAACACAGCACAACAATTAAGAGAAGGCAAGGAGAGAGAAGGAGATACCACTTTGGTAAGAATATGCCCTATATATCCTATTTAACATTAAAATAGGCCTTTCCTGAATTATGTCAAATAACGTTTTTGAAATATAATATTTGACTTTAAATTTGAATAAAAATACATGTTTTGATTGAATCTCTTTTGTGGTATGCAATGATTTGTATAAAAACAGAAGGCAATGTGGCTAAATTGTCTATGTGTGTGCATTTGTGTGCGTTTACCTGTGTGTGTGTCTGTGCGTGTGTGTCCGTGTGTGTGTGTGTATGTAAATATTGTTGTGGTATTTTTAAAGGTCTCCTGTGAGTCAAAAAGGCACATCTCATTATGACCTCAATCATTCCAAAGGGCTTGACAAGTTTTGGTGTGTAGGGCAAAGTAAATACGTAAACATCTCCCTAAAAAGGCTGAAGAGGTTTGCCTGAGTTCACCTCGGTGCTCAACATTCAGTTAATGGTTTTTCTGCTGGATAATTCTTTTCATTTCAGTTGGTCCAGAAAAACATGGCATAACCAGTTTCCTCAAGCCTCCGGTCACACTTAATGCCCTTCACATCTCCCCAAACACTGGCTCCTTCCTCTGCGGGATCCCCACACTACACAGAGTAGAAGCTCAAATTGGGCTGTAGAGAACAGAATCCTAAAAGGTTATTCCCGAAGGTGGGGAGACGCCATCAATGCCCTCGAGCGAAACACCAGTCTGCGAGATGACGCAAAGTCACACGGGACCTCACCACAGCTCCACATTGACAGGTCCAAAACATCAGGGCCTGCAAATGTTTTACAGTCAAGGGAGTGCTGTACAGAATCAGTCCGGACTGGAGAGGTCCCACCGAGCCGGAACCGCTTCGCTGGCTGCCCATAGCTGCCTGAGACTTGGGCAGTGTGTTTAATAGAGCTGGGCAACCTCCAGGTCGTCACGGGTAACCCAACGTCAGGTCCTCAGGAATGGTTTTGTCAAAGTCTGCAGGGTTCCAACGGGGAAATGCGCTGCATCGGAAAAGCACTTTATCGGCTGTCCCCCTGACGGCACCGTAGCAAGTGTCAATCATCCCGGGAGGTCAAAGGTGAAGAATCTGAAGATACTCTGCTGCAGTGAAAACATGTCAACAATAGCCATCAGCCCATCCACATCTTATGTAGAACTGTTGATGTACATGTGTTTGTCTCAATCGGGTCAGCCTTAAGTCTCTGAGGGGCTTCTCTCCCTGTCTCTCTCTTTCCCAGGGCTGGACCCGGGCTATGGGAATGCTTTTCTCTAGGTCAGTGCTTGGGCCAAGGCCCTCCTTTCCACGTCTCTGTGGGATGCCGTTAGGACGTGTCTGAATGCCAGGGGCAGGTAGGAGAGGAGATGCAGGTCATCCTGGGCTTCCCTGGCACTAGGCCTGAGCGGCCGCACTGGTCCAAAGGCTGACCTTCAGAGGGGGCTGTGATCCGGGCTCCCTGGCTAGGCTAATGTTAAAGTAAAGGGGTGTCAGTATATAAGGGGTTAATCTTTAGTGTTCAATGGGACATTCTCTCATTGGGTTTGGTTAAGGTGTTTGGGTTAGGACAGAGAACAACAACACGTGGTTCTACACAGGCACTTCTGTCTATGTGTGCTTCTCTGAATACAAAGGGTGTCGCTATAAGTGTATGTCTGCGTACGGTTTCTATACACACAGCGTCTAAGCAGCGATCCCCTGTGTGTGTGTGTGTGTGTGTGTGTGTGTGTGTGTGTGTGTGTGTGTGTGTGTGTGTGTGTGTGTGTCTGTGTGAAACATGGGATGCATCTGAGCGGGTATCCCGTATGTGTGTGTTTTTTGGGTGCATGTGCCTGAAAAATTGGATGCATCTCAGCGGGGATCCCGTGTGTGTGTGTGTGTGTGTGTGTGTGTGTGTGTGTGTGTGTGTGTGTGTGTGTGTGTGTGTGTGTGTGTGTGTGTGTCTCAGCAGCTGGTGTTCTCTAGGGACAGCTGTGCAGTGGCTCTCTGCAGCTCGGAGCTGGCCCTGCGCTGGGTGGTGGGGGGTGGCGGCGCACCTCCTAAACTAACTCCTCCAGGGCTCCTTCCCTCTCCGTTCACCTCGCCTCTCTTCGCCGCCCCCTCTCCTCTCCGCCTCTCGGCCATGGCCTCCTCCTCCACCTCCTCCTTCTCAGCTCGCACTTTCTTGTCCTCTGCCTCGTCCCGCTCGCCGTGGGCCTCCATCTTCTGGTCCTGGCTCCAGCGGCGTTTGAAGCGCTGCTTGAGAGGGATGCAGAGGGTGCCGCCCGGGCTGACGGGGGCCGGGCTGAGGGGGGCCGGGCTGAGCTCGCTCTTCAGGCCCAGCAGGGGGAAGGACAGGGGCCCGCCGAGGCCCGGGGCCGCCGGCGTCTTGAACACCTCCTCGTCCTCGGGGTCGTCCTCGTGGTGATGATTATGATGCTGCGGCGGCGGGGGGGCAGCGAGGCCACTGCTCCCGTTGGAGTGCGAGGGAGCCGGGCGGGGGTACGGGTGGTGTCGGGGGGGCAGGGGGTGGGTGGACGCCGTAAAGACGTCGCCGTCGTCCTCCTCGCTGAGGTCGGTCACCTCCACCTCCTCCTCCGACTCCATGTCCGAGATGGGCTCCACCTGCAGGAAGAGAAGGACACCCCTTTGGCTTTAACAATTGAAAACCACACCTCTCTGAACCATGGTGCTAACCCCAGGGTTCAGTAGAGTCATTTCAGCTGGAATGGGTCAAAGATGTTACGTAGAGCCGTAGACACAAGCCGTGGTTCAAAGCTTGACCGAGGTAAAAAGATGCAGCCTGGGTGGGTCACTCCCATGGAGAACATCTCACCTTGATTTTGGGAGGTCCCCCTGCGGCGGAGGAGGAGGCAGGGAGCAGCCCAGAGCCAGGGTAGGAGGAGGAGGAGGAGGAAGAGGAGCCGTCCCTCTGCCTGCGCCCCAGTGGTGGCGGCTGCAGCTTGAACTTGAAGGGCGTGGGGTGCTGCTGCTGCTGCTCCTCGCCTCCGCCCGCGTGGGGATGCAGCGGATGGGAGAGCGTCAGGGGCGGCACGTGGAGGTGGTGGGCGGTGGGCGGGCCAGTGAGGGTGGAGGAGGGCTTGTCCCCGTGCAGGGGAGGGGGAGGGCGGTGGGGGTGGGGGATGACGATGTTGGGGTAGTGGAAGAAGGCGCGCGGGCTCAGGTGGTAGTTGTACACGGACTGGGTGTGGGCCTGCAGGTAGCGCTTCATGTCCTCCGGGTTGAAGGAAAAGTGGGAGCCCAGCATGGGGGAGGACATGGAAGGGGAGGGGGTGTAGGGCAGGTGGGAGGTGGGGGTCATGGACAAGGCCGGGGAGAGGGCGGGAGCCCCCAGCAGGCCTCCGGGCCCGGGGAGGGGGGACACGGGGAAGGGGGAGAGGGGGTCCGGGTGCACCCTGTGCGGGGGTCGGGACAGGCCGGCCGGGTTGGGGCCCCCTGCTCCTCCATAGACCCTGAACAGGGAGTCGTGGGGGAGGCGGGGGTGGAGCAGGCCCCTGAAGGCCCTGTCGGCCCCGCGCTCCTCCGCCCCCAGGCCTTCCTCCAGCTCGGAGTTGGTGGAGGTGCCGTCGCTGCAGTCGCTGACTGAGCCCCGGGCCATGCGGCGCGCCACACTGCTGTACATGCCCGGGCTGCGGAGGTCCTCGTTGGGGGAGAGCACCTCGGACGGCGTGGAGGGCGGGAAGCGGAAGTGGCTGCCCCCCGTCGGGACTGGAGGGGCGCTCTGGGGGACGCCGCGACCTGCAGGGAGGCACGGAGGAGGAGAGGTGAGACAGGGACAGAGGGAGCAGTGGTTCAACAGGCAACGTTTTGTCATAGTCACACCAACAGTTTACAGTTACCAGTATACTGTTAGTATAAAGAAATCAAAGTGAAGAGTAGAGTGGATGTTACAGGAAGGTAGGACGTTTAAACCTAAGACAAATGCACAATTGCCGGACAGAAGGACTTTAAGGGTTCTTAGTTAATGAAGTGGATTTGCCATGTGGATCTGAGAGTGACAGACAGAAACGTCCAAGTCCCTATTCATCCTGACTGAGAATAAACAGTGCTATTACACATGGCTCCCACTCTCAAACTTGTCCTCCCACTCCTCCTTCTTTTTCTCGGGCTCTCTACTTTCTTTACCGCCAGACTGTGGCACAGTAATAAATTCTTGGCATCCCGGCGCGTGCCAGAATTAAATATTGGAAAGTCGCTCTTATTGCAAACACGGGTTGGGTTGCTGTGTTTTCCTTGCACCAGTGTGTGTGTGTGTGTGTGTGTGTGTGTGTGTGTGTGTGTGTGTGTGTGTGTATATGTGTGTGTCTAAGTGTGGGTGGGTGGTTTTAGCGGCCGAGGCAAGAAGCAGGGACAGTGTGTGTGTGTGTGTGTGTGTGTGTGTGCATAACCATTGTATCAAAATGTGTCAGAATGGAGTCCCACATCACAAACTGAATATAATAAAAATCTCACTTTGTGGGAGACCTGCCAGCCGGTATCAGGCTTCCCCCAGCAAAGGCCGTCTTTACGGCCCTGGGTGGCCACTTCCACTGACACTATCACTGGTACTGCTACTAGAACTACCACTGGCACTGATACTACTACTAGTACTACCACTGGCACTACCCCTGGTACTACAACTAGTACTACCACTGACACTATCACTACTACTACCACTGGCACTATAACTAGGACTACCACAGGCACTAGTACTAACACTAACAGTGGTACTACTACTTGTACTAACCCTGGCACCAGTACTAAAACTAACACTAGGACTACCACAGGCACTAGCACTAACACTAACAGTGGTACTACTACTTGTACTAACACTGGCACCAGTACTAAACCTAACACTAGGACTACCACAGGCACTAGGGCTAACACTAACAGTGTTACTACCACTTGTACTACCACAGGCACCAGTACTAACACTAGGACTACCACAGGCACTAGTACTAACACCCACAGTGGTACAACTCCTATTACTAACACAGGCACTAGTACTAACACTAACAGCAGTACTACCACTGGCACAACTACAACTACCACTAGTAAGACTATGCTTACTGCCACCCAGGGCCTTCTCTTCACAATCGGAACTGTACTGGTTAGGGATGTCATGAGAAGCAATACTTTGGTACCTAGTCGATGCCAAAATGTAAAAAATGTGACAGTACTTGTTTTTTGACAATACCGTAGGTACCGGGCCTGCAATTAGGAAGCCAACAAACACCAGCAAAAAGACCCGCTTTCCTTGTTCCTCTGCGGAGTGAGGCGCAAGACATTTTTCCGAGCTAAGGTTAAGAGAACCCCAGAGTAGCCACTCCTAAATGCTGTGCTGCCATCCTTAAAGTGTTTGGTTCAATCTGTAATGGCTTTGGCTCCCCAGCAGTGACCTACTTGTTCCTTGTCAAAAACTAACAAGTAGACCTTTTAATTTCAGTTTTTTAACTAACAGGGAAAGATAACTTTCTCTTGGCGTAGCCCACATTTTGGGTCTGACTCTACAAAAGAAGGCTGACTTCTCCAGGGAGTTTGCCGTAGTATTTGTTTAGTATTATGCAGTATTATGCACCCCAATGCAGCAGGGGACCATTTGACATTTCCTTGTGATCCCCCTTGAACGTGTCACAACTGGGCAAGTATATGTTTCTTTTGATTATATAGATAGACTTCTCAATGTTAATAGGCCTAGTTGTTTCTTTCCAAAAGGCCTAGGCCTATATGTTTTCATGTATTGGCCAGGTACTGCAACTGAAATGATGTGGCTTCATTAAACATGTATTGTTCGTATGGATGGTAGAGAATTAAGCGTTTACAGCCTTCATTAAGAATTTCCCACTTCCTATTTCTGAAGCGTTAACTCTGACCTTTTTGGTTTGACTCTTTCTAACTGTCTAGTGTAGACAGCCTCTAGACTAAGGCTATGGTCACACCACATGCAAAAGGAGCCCACATCCAAATCATTATTATTTTGCTCATTTGGCTAGGATCCTTTTCATAAGTGTGAAGACCACATATCATATGGAATCTGCTCTTTTCAATTCTGATTTGGGGTACTTCCGTGTGTAGCCCTAAATCAGATGCAGGTCTGATTTGTTGCATGGCGACCTCTCTCTGAACAGTCAATTTGGAACTCATGCGTGGGACTTTTACATCTCTCTAGATCTGGTGCTCTGCCTGTCACGTTTCTGTTAAAAGATTCTGCGGGTCAGTTCGGGACCGTAACCAGTTCACACTACTGCTATTAGCCACATTCAAAATAAAAAGTGTGAACATCCAAACAAAACAAATTGCACCTCAAACATAAATCCAAATTGGACATTAAAGCCTGTGGTGTGATTGTAGCCTAACCAACCCTCGGACCCCCTTATATTCAGAGGGTGTGACATGTTCCATGCTCGTGTGCGCATGTGTGTGTCCACTGACCAGAGCCCATGTCGATGAAGGGGTAGTTGACCAGGACCAGCTTGTTGAAGTTGAACTTGTAGGTGAACCTCTTTCCCTTGGTCTTATGAAGGATCCTCTTGTTGTAGTAGTATCTGCAGGGGGGGGGGGGCAAAAACAGGCATCACAGTTTGCAGGCAAAACTATACAAATTAAAAACGGATGAAAGAGATCGCCTGTGGAGGAGGCAGCCATCAAGCATCAGCTAGGGGGAGCCAGAAAAGAGGGAAGAGAAGAAGGAGGGAGAGAAGGCAGCTGGAGCGGTGTGAGTGCCCTCCAGCTAATGAGGCCCACCGTGCCCTGCTTCTGCAGGATGACTTGACGGTGCTATCCAGTGACACGGCCCCAGCGGCTCACTTACACTTCAGACGGGGAGCTGCCTGGCCCTATTCAACCAGGCCGGTGTTAACGGCCCCCACAACTGAACCCTACCCGCCCTCCTCTCCTCCCCGTCCCCGAGGTGTCTGGTAAAAAGACACCCGGTACGTCAGTCCCTCGATTAGTAGTCACGTCGTCCTGCCTCCATTGTGTGGAGCCGAGGGTTAAATGAAGCAGGTAAGCAGCTCTCATTACCCAGGGCCTGGCTGCAGCCTCGGGGCCCTGGCTCTGACAGAGACAGGGCCCATTAAGACATTGCTCTGCCACTCAGATGGAAGCCGGTGGACATCCTCACATTCATATTTACATTCACACATGCACATAAACTCACAGAAACACGCACGCACGCACACACCGCACACGCACGCACGCACCATACACACACACACACACCCACACACACCATGCACTCTCTCGCACACACACAATCACAGAGGATCCAAGGCCCCTATAAGGGCTAAAGGCTGCTGTATAGATGCTCTTTGAAGAGCATTTGAACTCTCTTCAAACGGAGCACAAAGGCCCGCTACAGTATACTGTAGGTCTACACCACAGCTAAACGAGACGCAGCATGGTCTCAACGCGCACACACACACACGCACACGCACACACTTAATCAAATAACGCTGAAGCTAGGGACGCTCAGAGCCTTCTTTCATTCACTCCAGGATTAGGAGCTTCATTCATAAAGACCTCCATAGAGGTTGGCTTTATTGCATTAGCTCTGGGGCCATCCGGCATTAAACACATAACAAACTCCTTGCTGTGGGCAAAACCTGTAGGCACCGACGCACGAAAAAGTACCAAAAAGTTAAAGTAGCGTTAAGAAAAGGGACTTCACCCCCATGACATTCGCTGACACCGGTTTCCCACGTTGCCCGGCTAACCCGCGCCGGTATGGGAGGTGGTAAAGCGGAGTTGGTTCGGTGGAGAGGCTGAGCAGACAGATGGGCCGGAGGAGGACGGCTCACACAGTCGGAGGTGACTGACTAACTCACACCAACCTACCCACGGCACTGCTCCCGGGGGGACAGGTCCCCGACGCACAGCGTCCCCTGTGTGTCACCGCCACACGTCACCCGCCTCAGAGGGTGTGTGTGTGAGTGTGTGTGAGTGTGGGCATCTCATGGTGAGAACAGACTGAGAGCTAAATAAAAGTTGTCGGCATCACACATGTGCCCCGCAGAGGGTGAGGCTCCCAGTGTGTGAGTGTGTGTGTGGTTTGTGTGCAAGGACATACGAGTAAGCGGTCACACTTAAGAAGGAGATTTTGTCTGCGGTTTAACCAGCTTTCTCCCCTCCTTTCATCCCTTTTTTGTTGGATCTTATCTTATCATCTTATCTTATCTTCCTTGTGTGGTAAGGTCCATCTAAAGCCTAACCTCTCCGACCAGCCTGTCCGTCTCCAAATCCCTTTGCAGTTCAGATTAAACTGCTGCCGTTCACCTGGGCATACCAGAGCTTTACGCGTGCGCGTGCAAACACACACACACACACACACACACACACACACACACACTCCCTCCAAATTCCCTCTGTGTGCGCGGTAGACGCTGACGTACCGTAGCGCCCTGCTCAGCTTGTCGTAGTTCATCTGGGGTTTACACTTGCGCGCCCCCCAGAGCCGGGCCACCTCGTCGGGGTCCTTGATGACAAACTCCCCGTAGTCTCCCTGCCAGGCAATCACGTCGTGGTACTCCTCCTTCCGCAGCAGCTCCAGGATGAAGTGCCACAGCTGGATCTGCCGGGAGCCGGGGCTGGACTCGGGCTTGTAGGCCCAGTCTGGGAAGGCAAACCCTGGGGGACGAGAGAGAGAGAGGGGGGTGGGGGTGGCAGGTTAGGATCAGGAGAGAGAGAACCAGAGAGAAAGAGGAGCACCCTTTGGGACTCACTGAGGTGGTCCTTCCATTACGAAAAGGCCTGACCAGGGCAGTGGACAGAAAGGCTGCAGAGAAGGAAGAAGAAGCCATGGGAGAGGCAACAGTTACAATATGACAATGGAGGAAAGGATCCCAGCCCACAGTACATTTCACTGGGTTTGAGACTGTTGGGCTGGCAATGCTGAACTGATATAGAAGTGGAACACACTGCTGCTGATACTGAGCTGAGAATCAAAGCTATTTACAGATCCGATCAGTCAGACTATCACTATCAAAGATAGCAAGCAACGCCTTGATTCTGTGCAGACTAAACAGAGCTCTTACAAGATTAAACACACAGAAACACACACTCAGAAGATGAGAGAGAATAGTTAAGAGAATGTGTTGTGAAACGGTGGGCTGCAGTAAAAGACTCAACAAAATGTAACACAAGGCCAGGCTAATACAGTGCGCACAAACACACGCACACACACACACACAGTGCAGACACACAGTGCAGACACACAGTGTGCACACACACACACACACACACACACACACACACACACACACACACACACATCTCATTAGGACCAGATGTGGCTTGGCAATCAGGCTGAGAAATCCCTGAGAACAGAGGGAAACACATGGGCTGCCTACTACAATGCGGCGCGGCACAGTATGGCCCAGCCTAAATACCATGGCCACACTCGCTCCCACACCCAACAAACAAAAGGTACAAGTCCAAACATTGAGCAGCCCTTGCTACTGAACGTCTGGGAAGAACCGTTCGAAACCGACTGTTTGGTTTACGCGGCACGGCCTGTGTTCCTGTGTAGAATCCTAGACCCTGACTCTCATCATGTCTTAATCTGGGCCCGTTTGGATCTAGAGGGAAAACCGGAGGAGCAGAGAAGCCGCTTGTTTGGATCTAAGTTATTACCGCAGGTCGTTGGCATGATTCATGGGCCTCACACAATGAGGCCCCTTATCAATGGAAGAAAGCACTGATAGCTTAGATCCTCCAAACGGGAGGAGGAAAACATGCGACACCGCTGGAGACGCTTCTCTGTGTGTGTGTGTGTGTGTGTGTATGTGTGTGTGTGGGTTGGGGGCAAGTTGACAAATGAGAGCGTGCAACAGCGACCAGACATGTTAGTTAGTGGGCTAGGTAAGTGGGTACATGCGTGGGTGCAGCAAAGCACACAAACACAAAGAACACAGGAGGCTGTCCCTGCTGGGTGTGTGTGTGTGTGTGTGTCAGTGCTGACTCATGGCCTGTTCTTGTTTGTCATTCAGCTTTCCCCCCTCCACAATGCTGCCATCCTTCTCTTTCTTTCTCTCTCCCACTCGCCAACACCGTCACTTAGCAACAGGACACTTTGGGTCTAAAAATAAACACGGCAAACTTCTCTAAAACCATAATCTAATCACGTCGGTCCATAGTAATTATGTCTCCAAAGTGCAGGGGAAGACAGAGGGAAGGGAGAGGACGAAGCGGTGAGGGTGACACTGAGGGAGTGAGGGAGGCCTCGGAGTGAGACGGGCGGTGGAGCCACATCTTAGTTTCAGTTCAAGTCCTGTCATGTTTGATGGCCTTATTACCACTATGTGGCACACAAACTGTGTCAGAGTTCGGCACACACTTTCTGTGTTGGAGTTTGACACATTACACATACTCCAGCTTCACTCACTATACCCACTCAATAATAACAATACTAATAAAGTATTCTATTTAGTTTTAAGCACCTTATC
>JAVQJS010075816.1:0-14114 GCA_036024795.1 Galaxias rostratus
TGCTTTGCCCTGCAATGCTCTTGACCCAAAAGCAGCATGTGCCTCCTCCACCAGGAGATTTCACTGCCAAAGATCTACTACGGAACCAGTGGAAGCAGGTGCAGGCACTTGCAGATGAATTCTGGAGCCGCTGGAGGAACGAATACCTCAACACCCTCCAGTCAAGGCGTAAGTGGCACAAAACTCAGCGCAACCTCCAACCAGGTGACATTGTGCTGCTGAAACAAAGTCAGGCACCCAGGAATGAATGGACGATGGCCATAATCACTTCTACCTTTCCAAGTAGTGATGGGAAGGTCAGGAAGGTCGAAGTGAGGACATCATCTCAAGGTGCCTCAAAGACTTATTTGCATCCCATCTCAGATATTATTGTTCTCTTAGAAAATGATCAAAGTGGGTGATTAAAAGTAGTAGTGACATTGGTAATGCCAGGCGGGGAGTGTTCTACCCTCAGTAAAATGTGTGTGAGCAAAAAGGAGTTAAAAAAGTTCATTATAATTTTGTAGTATTTCATAATTCATTCAATTTGATTATTCAGTCAGTATTGGTTTACCTGTGTTTTAATGTGATGTGTTTGCATTGCATTCTGGGTGGCAAGAGCCCAGTCTTTAGAAAACGCACGGTTAATAAGCCTGTAATGTTCAAGCTACTCCCGCTGTGTCTACATCTCACCTAAACCTCCAAAACCAATGGCTGTGAGTTTATTAAGTTGTGTTTATGAGCTAATGCAATACGAATATATTACCTTAATATGTTTTATAAGGTCTGTTAGAGATTTTTCTGTATATGTTTGTTGCCAGGAAATAGACCTGGCCCTTGCCGCCCGCTATCTTGTTGCTATGTATTAGCATATCAATGCGGATATTAACGAACTAATTAGCATATCAGTGAATCGATTTAACTATTGATACATCTATACTGTGACTTTGGGGATAGCCCTTTCGTTAAGTTTAAAGCATCATTTTCTGTGCTGTTTTATGGTGTATTTAATTTCTTAACACCAAACCAAGTACACTTTTCTATTTCTGTTTCATGTATTTCAGTTTCACTCGTTCACTTTTTCAAGCCTCAATATTCATTGTAAGCTATCTTAAGATGACTTAAATAAAAGTCCATTTTGACCCATGATTTAACTTAGTCCAAAACACTCTAAAGTAATTACTAGCATCCAATATTGTCTTTACTGCATTAGATCTAAAGTATTATGCATTCATAACCATACAATCCACTTGTAATTTTATGAACCCAAGACACATTACACTACATATTTTTAAGTTAAACATTTGATTTATTTCACTCATTACATTCCCTATCATGTGGACAAGATGTTATCTGATAAATCTAGACTACTATTAGAATAACTTTTCAAACAAAAGGTTTTTAGAACTTTATATTATTACCTATAGTAACCTCTGTGGTATCATAATTGACCCATTTACCAATCTATGATTTAGGTTAGAAAAAGGTTGCTAAAAAAGCACAGTACAACTTTATTTGAATCAAAATAGCTTATTTAAACTAAACAAACATGAACAATGGTGTGTGTGTGTGTGTGTGAGTGTGTGTGTGTGTAAGTGTGTGTGTTTGTGTTCACATACACGAATCACAGTATTCAATTGTTTGAATGTGCTCCCTGCAGATGTACTTTTGCAGTGTGGCAAGTCGTGCTGCTTTTTCTGTCCTTGTTGGAAGGGCAGGACTGGCACCTCTTTCTCTAGCTGCCTCTGTCGGGCCAGGGGGCTGTTGGGCCAGTCCTAGTGGACGTTGCTGACGTGGTTGCAGCCTGCAGCACTCTCAACAAGCTTCCAGAGGCTGGTGTAACTGGAATCAACTGACATCGTTCTATGTGGGTATTCTCCAGAGCTCTCCGCAGCTCATGATTAAAGAACCTGCCGTTATTACACCCAGGATTTATTTCCGTGCACATCACAAACACATTGTAGGCTGAGACATGACATAACAAGAATGTAATCAAAGACAGGCAATGGCCACCGAGCCGTCTTCTTTTGGCAAGTGTACGTGCCAGAGACCTAGTCGAGGTTGTCATAACATTTTTTTTATTTTTTATTAAATGACATTAGTCATTTGCAGACTATCTACAGCAACATTAAAATTTCAGTGGCGGTTCCCCTGGAGCAACTTAGGGTTAACCCTCAGAACCCCAAACCCAGCAACGGGATCTCAATTGTATGTCGTATTAAAAAAATTGGCTAAATTACAACATTTATAATATCCAGAAACTTTCAGGACAGCAGTTCTCGTCTGACTCTTTATTTTCACGGCCATGGCCACCACAATGTTTTATTTTCTTTGGACAGCATGACACCATTGTGGTGGTCTCTGTAAATGCAAACTTTGAGGAAAAAGGTGCTGAAAGTCTGAAGTGACATGGTTACACGAAAAATACCCTGGCCTTTCTCAGCATTCCGTAGGTTGGCAGTAGCCTCGTTATTGGATCTGTGAGGCACGGCAATACAACGCAGGTTATTTTGTATGCCCCATTTCAACAGGGGCAAAAGAAACACATTATAAAATTACATAAAAGAATAATACTGTATTACAATGTAGAATACACACACGCACACCTGTACTCGCCAGCAAGAAGCATTAGCCCACAGGAAGCATCCAGATTGGTTCTGTCTATTTCCTTTCAACTGTTTCCAAACACTTTTCTCCCTTTCATGTTTGTCATCTCAATCAAGATAGTCTGTATACACTGGAATGAACAGCTCAAATTCTGTATTTATATCTTGGACATGTGACACTGCACATCTATCGGTTCAAGAGCTAATTCTGAGCTCGTTCTCGGCCTTCGGTTTTGTAAGGGGTCTTGAAACATGTAATCTTGCCCTTCCTTAACACAAAGAGCTCTGGTTGTTACAGGCCTATTTCCTCATCAGATGTGTACGTATCATGTTCAGGCACATACTCCACATCATCCTCATCCTCAGACACACTTCAATTTCAGCTTGATCTCTCTCCTCCAAAGCCTGATCTCCCCCCTCAAAGATGCGATCAAGAGCCTCACAGGTAGTGAAAAATCTTTTTTTACTCATTGTGATATCAAGATACTGCTGAATAAAACTCAAATAAACTTAGCAAAGATATTTATAGATATCTATATCTTATAGATAGTTTATGTGAGACAATCTGCAAAGTTGTTCATGCCACGGCCCCAACAAGATGATCAAAGCCTACATTGTACTATGAGAAAATGATTGTTTCCATGGGGGAAGCGGGGTGGAGGTTGGGTTTCGTGAGTCAAATATGAATCTTGATTGAGCCTTGATTTAGACTAATGATTAAAGCAAGGGGTATTTTGTGTGTATGTGTATGCATGCTTGGGTGCATGTGTGTGAGCATGTGTGTAGGTGCATGTGTGTGTGTTCAGGTTGAAGTTGAATTTCAGTGTAAGTGTATATGTTCTGAGAGAAAAAATCAGTTCTCATGGGGGGAGGGATGCCATAGGGATTGGGAGGACAGGCGCGTACTGAGATAAATGATTGTTCCCTGGACAAAGGGGGTGTGGGTGGGGTGTCTATAGTGAAAGATAAATCTTGATTGAGACAAATTTGACCCAGAATTAGCCACAACATATCAATGCACTGCTTGGTGTTCCTCTGCTGGTGTTGAAGATATCATAAAGCCTTGCTCTAAAAAAGAAAAACTAGATGGTAGTTATTATCTAATTTTAACTTGAAACGGGTCAAGGCAGACTGGGTATGTAATCAGTCAATGGCTTTTATGGGGGAAAATAAGAAATTGCTGAGCTACATTTATTGGGTGTTTAGTGTATACAAATGCTTTGCTTTTGCATTTGTGGTGATCTGTAAATGAAGGCTGTCAATTAATTAATACTTTTAATCGAATGAATTATATAATAAACAGACTGATTAATTAAATTAATCAAACATATTACCAGACACGAGTATTTGCTTTGAAATGCCCCAGGAGAAGTTTTTACAAAAAGCTCCATCTGTGCTTTTTTACTGATTGATTTTTCATTCTCAGGGCTATTATCAGGGTGTCAATTAAAGTATGGTTTGGTTAAAGTAAAGTTTAGGTGTAGTTAAGATATGCCATTCTGAAATCAATCAATGTTTTTAGTATATGTGTAAACTGGAATATGTATTGCGTCAAGTCTAATTTGTTGATGTTATAAGTCAAAGAACATAGGCTTTACATTCCTGCAACGGAATTCAGATGAAAATTTTAAATTCACAGGCTGAAAATGTATGCGGGCACATGGTCAAGGACGGTGAAGATTAGGTATGAATTCAGTTGCACAGTAGTGTCCATACCATCTGATCGATTAATTTTGTTTTTTCACACCACATAAGGAAAGAGCATTACATTGTTGAATCTCCATTTGACTCCATCTTGTCTGTTTAATCTACCTGTATTGTTAAATTGCATGGATTTTTAATAATCTGGTATAATCTTTTCCCGCACATAACAACATTCACTGAAGTAATTATTTTCAGACTACGTTTCTTTTAGTTTATAAGATGTGTATGAAAGGATTGTCCCACTGCCTGCAAAGGCTAAATTTTAAGACAATTTGGTTAGTGTGCTTAACATGTTATTGTACCATCTCGTTAATGTTTTTGTCTCTGTCGTTTTTGAATGAGCATGCTTGACTGGAAGGGTTGCCAATCAGTATTAGGCTTCAACACAGAGTGCCATTTTCTGTTAGCGGACACAAACCGAGATTTTGCTGGAATGTGAATAGCTGGGACTTCTAGATTAGGTTTTTTAGTTTGAACGTCTTTTTATGATGCCTCTCTCATCAATGTTGCAGGTAGTGTTTGTTTGAAGGCCTGAATTATACCACTGATCATTTTTCAAATGTATAATACATTTAAATGTATAAATAATATTTTACAAGCACAAATGCATGATGACCTGGAAACATGAATGAGTGTCAGTGAACATAAAGGTGGGATAGTGCTTTTCTGTCCACACCAAAATTCACCAGAGTTGAACTCTAATTTAGGGCTGTGGATGTTGGACGTCTACACTAATTCAGAAGTGCATTCTGAACTGAATAATTTTCCTACCTAGTTTAATTGCACTGTGAAAACTTTCATTCTCAGAAGGCAACACAACAAAGAGGTCATCCATGAAATGTTTTTGTCTTGGGCCAATATAGAAAGGAAAAGTATGAATCATGACCAAATTGAGGATTATGACGTCAGATACTTAATGTACAATTAAATAAAGAATTATAAATTGAAATGCTTTACACTGGGGCTGTCACAGGTTCCTCTACACATATTAGTCTGGTTACTCATTGTTACTACCAATTTTTATGTGGACTGACTATTCTTCTCTTTGTAAACTGCAGCTTTGATTGGAGCAGCGGCGTCAATTGGAGCATGTAGGCGGAGACTTCCGCATAAACGCACTAGAGCTCAAGGAGGAGGGGCCTGTTTACTCCCGTTTTGCGGGTTCGAGAACCCGGCTTTAAATCATGAAACAATAGGATGAGATTGGTTGATTGTGGAAATCCGACATCAATTCATGTTTAAGTGTGTAGTTGGCACCTCACAAGCCACTAGCTAATGCCTGGTATGACGGTAACGTTGTAAAACCTAAGAAAAAAACCAAACCAAAAAAAAATAGTTATCATATGCCATTTGTGCTTTTATCTCGCAATAATTTTAAATTTTACTGGTCAGTTATACCTTTTCACAGTCTCGGATACTTGTGTGAGTAATGTACAGGCCTGTATGGTTAATAGAGGAATGTCTATATCCACCGTATAATTGCATTGTAATAGTAATTAAAAAATTCATTTGATAACTTTTGCAATTTAAAATTTTACATGGAAAAATTCTCAATTTGAGGTTCAAGTTGAAGATTTAGGTTAGTGGTTTTACAAAAGTAAATCACCTTACAAATATTAGCTCATTTCGTAGAAAAATTATTTGCAAATGTGAGTGGAGAGTTGTGTATCTGGACCAACGTGTACTGACAAACATATAGTGAGACTTGTGAACATGTACAGGGATCTCCAAATGTGTATTCAAAATCTGTGTATACGTAATCAGGTTTTGGATGTGTATAAAAAGTACCACTTTGTAATCAAAAACAAATCTGTTCATGCGTGCATAGATCTGTACATTTGTAGACTAGTCTGTAAATGTGTACGTGGATATTAATGTCTAAAGTGTAAGTATTTTTGCGGCAAGAGCTGAAAACACAGACAATTATAGGTTACAACTCCTGCGGGGCCCTCTCAATTGGATGTGCTTTTACACGTGACTTTTGCTACACTTCTAGTATGGCAGAGATCAGGTTTTTTTGTTGCTGTGTTCAAAATCACCTACTATGCATAAGTCACCTATTACATTTGACATAAAATTAGTATGCATTTCTGCAGTCTTTAAGGAAACCTACGTCTGGTGTACTACTAAAAATAGAAATTGATAAAAGAAAAGGTACCAGTTTTCTCATGGTAATTGAAATGCTACCTCAAACTCTTATCACCGATTGTTGTTCATAAGCAGAAGTATTTTAAATATGAACAGTTTTTCATATCTGCCAGGATCAATAATATATTCTTAACTGCCTTCATAGGCCACTGAAAAATACCCCGCTCAAGAATGCAACTAGGATATTGTTTCATCTTGGTACAGATAACGTTACAAATGAGTATAGCTTATATTGACAATCAATTAGCATAGCTAAAGTTAAAATTCCATGTGTTATATGAACATTTAATAGGAAAACTGAGTGAGCAGTTCTTTCTCTGCTTTGGATCGATTTTTATATATTTTTTCTGACAATCAAGGCTTTGGACTAAGTTGAAAATTCCTGACTAACTTTTTATTTTAAGTTAGTAGCCACTCGAACAAATTTACTGGGGAAGAGCGTTTGTTTAAGCTGTCCATAAGAAGTAAAGGCACGGAAAACTGAGTGTTCTTCCTAGTTCTTTCTCTGCCTAGGACGAATTAAAAAAAAATCTGAGAATCTTTTAAAGACCTTAGGGGTAACAGAGTTGAGAGGCCCCAACCGACAAACTTAATTTAATTTCTCTGGAGGATAAAATTGGTGTTAGTTTAGTACCACAATACAACATTTCTAACGAGGACCTGTGGCAACCACCACGCAGAGGTTAAGTTTTTAAATTACAATATGATGATATTAACAGTAGAAATATGGAAATAATTAATTGTCAGTGTTTAAAAATACAAGCTTACACCAGTTTGTCAATAGTTTAATATTAAATAAAACTTACATTCTGTTATCTAACTTTCATTTAAGGATAATAAAATATACAAACAAAACCTGTGCTCTTTAAAAGCTACATGTGAATTAGCAAAAGCTCCATCGATGTTGACACATGTTGTGAAATTTGAATTACTGAATAGGCTCGGACAAGGCTAACTCATATTATCAAAGAACTGGGGTTACGTAACGTAACCTAAAGTTCTTTATCAAATATTCGCATGGTATCACATGGGAAGGCTGTAGAAAACTCCCGTATTGCCTTGCTCCGACGACAACCAAGACAGAAAAGTGGACAGAAAAACAAAGGCTTGTAAGGCCTAGTACAAAAGGGCATATTACCCCCATTAGGTTGGAAGAACCGACATTAGGAACCCTATGTGCCAAGGAAGGGGTAGTGATATCCAATCGGTAGAACCTAAAAAATATGTGAGGAGAGGACCAACTCGCAGCAGCACAAATGTCCTGTACAGGGATGCCCCTAAACGAAGCCCGGGATGTAGCCACGCCCCTGGTGGAGCGCGCTTTAAGTCCATGTGAGGGCTGCAAACTTCTGCTATTATAAGCTAATACAATAGCCTGTACTATCCAATTGGATAGTCGCTGAAGAGAGAGAGGTCTTTCCTTATTAGGAGAAGCCCACGAGACAAAGAACTGGTCACACTGCCACAGGACCTTAGTTCCGTCCATGTAAACTCGGAAGAGGAGAAGGGCTGGGGGTGAAAAGCCACTAACTCCAGAGTAGCTGTGGCGTCAATCGCCTTAGGCACTGAAGCAGAGTTAGGTAGCAACCCCCCCTCTTGTAAACCCCAGAGCAAATTCCATGCATGAGGAATAGAAAGCACATGCAAATCGTTAACCCATTTTGCAGAGGCCAGGGTCAGGAGGAGGGCGGTTTTGAATGAGAAAACAACTTCATGTCAACGGTCTTCAAAGGCTCGAAAGGCTGCATTGAGTGAGTTTCCAGCACAATAAATAAATCCAATGACAGAACAATTGCCCTAACAACCGGTTGTAGTCTACGTGCGCCCTTTATAAAACAGCGAATTAGCAGGTGCTGTCCCACTGAATTGTTTCCAAAACCTACATTGCAAGCTGAAAAAACGGCCAAATGAACTTTCATTGTGGAAAAAGCCTTGCCACTTTCGAGCATTTCCTGTAAGAAGCATAACACTGGAGCGGCTAAGGACTAATAGGGAATAATTCCGCTTTACCATAATTCAAACCATCACTATTTTGCGTAGAAACGGCCTTAGCACTCTGAGGGGTCATAACAACATTAGAATGCGGGCCAACGGCATCCAAATTCAACCTCTCTCAGGCCGGGCCCAGAGAGCCACCCGATTAGGGTGGGGATGAATGTTTCTCTGTTTCCCTGGTACAGTAAATCCCTGCGTAGTGGAAGTGGCCACGGTATGGCGGAAAGAATTTGAATTATCTCCCCTAACCAACGCTTGCCGGCCAGTAGGAAGCGACCAGAGTCATGGACAAACCGAACTCTTTCACTCTGGCTAGGGTGGCTGAGATTAGACTGAGGGGAGGAAACGCGTAAAAGAGCACATTCGGCCATTGGTCAGCCAGCGCATCTATTCCCAGAGGTGGGTCACCGTCCACTAGCGGGGTCCGTGAAGGAACAGTGCTTCACGGCAACTGAGGGAACGGAATTCTGTAGAGGACAGCGGGGGAACGAGTGTTTTCTCTGCCCAAACAATGTGATGGGAACATTGAAACGTTGTAGCACAGTGAACCAGGGGTCTGCTTGACACTCCTTTTGAGGGGAAAGGAGAGAAGGGTGGGGGTTGCCCACCTCCTCCAGGTTCACAGCCTTAGTTGCAGCTGGTGGCTTGTGGGGTCTGTAGCCAGTCTGACCGGCCTTGGCTGCTGATGCTGCAGCTGTAAGTCCAAGGCGTTCGGTGTGGGAATTAGGAGGAGGAGGTAGTAAAGGCAGGTCTCAAGAGCTTCTCCATATTTTTCTTCCAGCTGGGAGGCTGGCCATGGAAGCCCAAGCCTGCCAGCAGCCCTCTTGCAGACTTCTGCCAGCAAGGAGTCAACTGGTAGAGAAGTTAGTTTGCCCTCCTGTGCACTGGCAGGCTGGAGGGCAGAGGAGAGGATGTTGTCCTCATCTTCCTGGGCGACAGCGGATGTGGTAGGCTCCGCGTCAAATTCCTCGTAGTCGCCCCTAATCTTGTCCGCCACAGCGTCAACAGGAGAGGCTCAAAAGTGAGAGAAAGAACAGAGTGACTTTTCTCCATCATGTCAGCCCAGCTTGTGCCAGCCTGGATGACATGGGAAAGACATGGGTCTTCTTTTGGAGTGGCAGCAACACGCACCCTTTTACGATGAGTCTTCTCTGACATTACATGACAATGCTGGCATGTTTCGGGGTTAGCGAAAAATGCACTAGCATGCTTGATTCCGAGGCATGCTATGCAAAGACTGTGAGAGTCTTCCCTCGAAATCATAGACTTTTACCAATTCACAATTAAACCAAAACGAAGGTAAGGATAAACAGTTAAAATAAGATGCTGACCCGGTCTGGACAAATCGTGTTTATGTATGGGGAACCGTGACCCAAACCTTGGCCCGCCCGCTGACACTCGAGTCCCACGCCAGGGGAAATAAATGATCAGTCAAGCTACCTGTAGCACTTGCTATGACTTACCGCAAAAGTTACCAGGAAAACAAGGCCAATGGAACAAGAAAGCAACAAGCAGCTTGGCAAGAGGGAGACTTACCACCAAAAAAGCAAAAAACATTTTTTTAACAAATACTGACCCCACTTAAAATGGCAGAGTAAGCCAGAGTCAGGAACCGCATTGTTCAGTCCTACTAAATAAAAAGAACAAAATGACATGCAAGCCTCCATCATGACCACGACACTCACTAAAAGTTTAGCCTGGCTATCTTAACATTTAAACCCCAAGTTAAAACAGTGGTCGGATTAGAAACAGTTGGAATAGCAGCCTATTATATTTGAAATAACGTACCATCTGATGATCGTACTTGGAATACAAGTCCATCCAACTTTTCATTTAATTCAATCTGGAGAATGGTATGGGAAACAGTTCCTTCGCAACGTACTTCACTTTCATGATAAACCAACACGTTAGGTAACTCTAGCTTTACGTAAGCAGTTTTCATTTTTAGTTTTGTTCCCACACAGATAATCGGAGCATGCCACAAAGTTAGCCATATTAATAACAACATTTAGAGGCAATGTCTGATTACCGCTTTTACTTGTTTATTTTATGTAGTCTCATTTATGCTCTGCACATGTTCAGCTTTGGGGTTAGCTCCGTCCTTTCAAGCCTGCCTTCAGAATAAATGTCCCACAACAGGTGAGAGTAAAATCAGTATACGAAGGCTAGTATTGATTGTACTTCATTGGTATTTTAATTACTTAATACGTTTTTCAAAACTTAACTCGCAAATTTTTAATGTGATGATTCCATGGACCTGTTTGAATCAGGTCTGGCCGTCTTTTGCCCAGCTTGCTCTAGAGCAGTGTTTCCAACCTTTTTTGAGCCACGGCACAGTTTTTCAAGTTTCACGTTTCAAGTTTCACGTTTCACGTTTCACGTTTTTTTTTCAAAGGCTAATAACAATTTATTTTATCTGTGCTAGTAAGCAGGTTTTTATTTCGGCCTTGCATCCTTGTGTTCAGTTCATTTAGGTGATGAAATATACGTATCTGCCAAGTATGCCCGCTTTGCACACCACTCTTTACTTGCAAACAGAGTGGAGTAATCGGACCTCTCATTTGTCCGAAACACTCGTTTCTTCCGCAGCTCATACACACAGGCCAGCACCTTGCTGTATGTATTGCCTCGACCACACAGACTTTGCTTTCTTTTTACCACCACTCCTACTAGGGCCTTCACTAGGGTCAGAATCTTGTTCAGGGCACAGTTCGGCGTATGCATTTTTCCTTTTTTAAAAACTTCTCCATCATTGTGTTGGGAATCTCATAACAGTAACCACGACCTGTCTCATGCCTGACATTCATGTCACTAATTCTATTGGTATCGCGTGACATTGTGCTTAGCCGTACACACAAGACATTTGGAGCTCTGTGACGGCTACAAGCGACATATTGCCTCATGCCATTGACTTCATATGTAATTTTGTTGCGCGACTATAAGTTGCTTTTGGTATGTACACAGCTGGAACAAGGCAGTTGACCGTTCCGTAAGACCCACTCGGGGAAGAGCATTCTCCCTCGGCCTTGCTGGGCGGCGGCTTCCTGGTCAATATATATGTTTGCATTTATTGGCAACTTCTGCAGCGATTTCTTGCCTTTGTAACACTTCAGAGTCTTGGGGTCAGAGTGAATTGAAAGACGTAAAGTTTTTTTGACACAGACATTTGAAAGTGTCATATTTACAGATAATTAATGAAAATTTATGAAAAAAATGTTAGACTAGACTAGACTAATTGGATAATTTCGCACACAGTGGTTGAAAATCTCTGCTCTCGGGGGCACTTATAGTGGAGTCTCAGGTGTTTACCGTATGTAGGGTCATACTTCATTTTCACCTGGGCGAAAAATGCCTTCCTATTGTAATTTCCCAAAACAAATTCGTGGGACAAGTTCGAAGGCGTCCATCTTGATAAAATGTATTGATAATGAAATGTGTTTATTTTGTATTACTAAAAGTATTCTATATAAGGATAAAAGACTTGCTTATTTTGTGTTTGTGTATGTGTGTTTATTTGCGGAGCACTATACACCGAACGATAGGTAATTTATATAACCATTTTGTTCATTCTTCTGAAATAAGTCAATAGACGTGTTGTTTCCATAAATATATTTTGATGCCAATTAACATGTGGAGCTTCACATACAAGCTGGTGTTTTTTAGTCCTGGGGTGTTATACATCAAACAATTGATCATTTAAATGTCCCCTTAGTTTTTTCTTTTTTAAATACGCCAACGGACGTTCCCATAGCCTTTCATGGTTGTCGTCGGAACATCAGACGATAGTTTATTACTTGATCATCACCTTCAGGACAGCGGTTTAGCCGTAAAGAAACGATGAAGTATTCACTGGAGCATGAGGATCTCTTAAAGTTGATTTGAAATGGTGGGTCTAACAAAGACCATTGAACAATGGACAATGGCCAAACTGCAGGATACGTATTTAATTTATGTAGAAACGATGTACACCTTTACACTTTTGATGCCAAAGAAACTTTTACCCCCTACATGCCTCAAGAAATGCCCTCTTGCCCTCAGGGGAATCCCCGCCGCCATCTTGTGTGGTTCCATAAGTCAGTAAATCTAAAGTGAACTTGGTGAGATCAACCCTCGGAGGGCTGAGGGAGCGAGTGAACAACGATGGTCACTCCAGAGGTGCATATCACCCACAATGCATTGTTGTTGTGCTTCTGGTGCACAAGATTATATCAATGGTTAGGTGGCAGTAACGCACCATGTAAAACACCAGTTGCTCACCACTGAAGAAGAATATTAATAAAGAGAGGAACGTATCATAAACCTAGTAACATGATCTGGGATAATCATGATACATATATCACAGACAAAAACTTTCATTCCAATTTATTTGAAACCGACACAGCTGACTAAACAAGTATGCAGGTATATCCAATGCTTTGTGAGAAACGCTATAACGCCAAGCATACACCGGTGTTTGATTAATGACAGTTTGCACTGAAAGTGTACAAGGGCAGTTTTATTTCATTTAATTCCCCCACCCACTTTCCCTCCGTTCTCCAAGTGGTCTTGGCATGGCATACGCCATTACGTCATACTAAGCCTGGGGGTAAGTGAATGAGGGGAAGTGGAACTGCAATTGGAATGCAGTTATAGAAATTTCTACTGAGACACATGCTGCCTTTCGTTAGAAGTTCCACTTACCCTCGACCCTTGATATGACGTAATAGTCGAGCTACCCTGAGTCTAGGAGCTCCAGTGACTTTTTGAACGTCTATTTTTTTTATCCCTCACTGCTAAATTGTAATTGTTCAGTTGTTACTATCTATTAGCCAATAGGCCTCGATATATTAATATATTTTAAAACACAAATAACAATCTACAAAACCATGAATTGATTATTTAGAATTGCATAAACCACACAAAATATGATTAGATGGTCTGAGAGTCCTTTAAGTCCTTTTTGCAAACTACATGCGGGCTGTCATGTGCCATTTACTGAGTGGCTTCCGTCTGGCCACTCTACCTTAAAGGCCTAATTAGGGGAGTTCTTCAGAAATGGGTGTCCTTCTGGAAGGCTCTCCCATCCCTACAGAGGAACACTGGAGTTCTGTCAGAGTGATCCTCCGGTTCTGGTCACCTACCTGACCAAGTCTCTTCTACCCCAACTGCTCAGTCTGGCTGGGTGGTCAGTTCCAGGAAGAGTCCCGGTGATTCCAAACTTCTTCCATTTGCGAATTATGGAGACCACTGCGCTTGTTGGGACCTTCAATGCTGCAGAAATATTTTTGTACCATTTCCTAGATCTGTCCCTCGAGACAATCCTATCTTGGTGGTCTACAGACAATTCCTTGTACTTCTCGACCACAAACGGACACCAATCAAGTTGTAAAAACATCTCAAGGGTTATCAGTGAAAACGAGATACACCTGAGCTGAATTTTGAGTGTCAAGACAAAGGGTGTGAATACATAGGCACATCCATTCATCCAGTTGCTATACTGCCTACCCTATGCAGGGTCAAGGGAAAGAATACATTTTTATTTAATTAATTTTGGAAATAGGCTGTAACATAATACATTTTAGTGGCGGATGTTGGCGCACACTAGCTGCCGCTACGTCTCTGAAATTTTGCCTTTTATTGGATCTACAAAGAATCGTTTTCTACTTTTAACTCTTAAAAGAAATATCGTGTTGTTGGTACCGT
>JAVQJS010075836.1:0-15807 GCA_036024795.1 Galaxias rostratus
TACCCTTTTAATATTTACTTGTTGTAATTCTTTCTAGGAAATCTAGTTAACAGTGTAGATTTAGTGAGAGTGTTGGTTTAAATTACAAATAAGCTGTTGATTTCCAAAACTGTTAGTATATAATATCAGATCTTTCTAACTTGGAAACCATCAAATTTAATTCCCATGTCAATATGTTCATGACCATTATTCATGAACTTCTGCAACGTGAGCAACTTAATGTGTTGTTTAAATCAAATTTGCCTCTATCAACCGTTATAGCACTCATGTTTTATCTAGATATAACCAAGTGTGGCCTAGCTTTATCATAATATTCTTACATATGTGTGGAAATCATAAATATCACATGTCCTTTAATTTGAACTGATTAATACAAATTTTAGATTGCAAAATTTGTATTTAGGAGGTCCTCTGCCTTTCTTAGGAATAGTATATGTGACATGAGCCTATGAGCCATATAGGGCACGCTTTTGACACACATTTTGATTTGCATGCCTATTTTTAAACTCAATGTACATAATGATGTATCTGTTCTCCCAGAGTGACAGCCTAATGTATGACATCACATACCAGTCATCTTTTAAAGTCCATCAGATCAATAGCAAAGAGATCTCTATGTCCTATTGGTGCAGATTTTCTAGCTCCATTAAGGTTGGTATTTTAGTGCCTGTGAGTATTTGCTGTGTGACGCTGCGCATTTGATGAGTGCAATCAGGTCCCTCTGTTCTGCACGTGGGCAGCACAAAAGCTGTTCTAGTAATTGCTAGTTATTAAAGCTGATAATCAATCCCGGTGTGCAATGAACTATTATGAACATCGCTGATGGACCAATCTCCAAGGGTATGAAAGCTCTTATACATATGACGGGATACGTTGGGATCATCGTTGTATGAGGGGGAAAAATGCATTCTAAGAGATGAAGATGTTGTGATGGCCTGTCATTCTCCTAAGAAGTGGTCTCCAAGTGGAATTCGAGTGGAATGAGATTAAAGAACTGCATAGATTGAAGCCCCCATATATTTTATTCTCAAATCCCCAACCCACCAATGTTGTGCTGTATTTCCTCCAGACATGCATATAGGCACATAACCACCCACTAATATGAACGTCAGAACTTTTAAACGTTTGCTGCCTTTGGTTAGAATGGCATGTATTATTATTTTTGAAAGGAACTGCTTCGCACTATAATATAGATCAATCTGAACTAAATGTGAAAACCTTTATCGACAATTCCACCCAAGTGAATTTGAAAGCACTTCAAAGGGTCTATATTCACTCACCAAGACTCAAGCCCTATTGTAGTCTGTAGCTGATGAGACGGTCAGCACTAAAAGTTTCTGGTTCAATTCAAGATCAAACTCAAATTATTGTTTTTGGATTAATAGTCAAGTAATTGGAAATTCCTGACATGTGGCCCCATGAATATATGTGCATGACAATTTACATGGTAGAGTTGGGTTGACAAAGATCTAAATTGAATGGCCTCATTCAAGTCGAGTATATCTTTTTTTATATTAATTATCAAAATAAAAGTCAATAATTTGCTGTAAAACCAAGGGAATTGATTTGAATTTGGTCTCTCCTTTTGACAAGCCAAATTAAGTGGTTTGGACCAAACGGCCCACTAATGGTTTCCCTGTTGCACATGACCCAATCGACCAATCACACTTGCACCTCACCATATTAATGAACGTGATTCGTCATCTGTGATTAAATTGGGAGTTTTATGAATCATCAGCACATTTTGTTGGAGATTGCAATTCTCGAAAGGATTGACCATGTTAATTGCAGGTGTGTGGCAAATACAGAATGCGGGGGCTGGCCACCGAAATTCACCTGTGCATCAGCAATATAACAATGTCGAACACAAAATATGCAAAGGCAAGAGCAAAATATTATTTTCAGCGTTGCCACCACAGCACTAGTTATCAGCATAATCGTGAGCCCATGTAGGGTCCAACAAAGCTGTTCCTGAAGTGGAGATGCATGTGTGTGCGCCAATCTGCTTTGTTCCTCTAAGTGCTATAATGGCTTTTAAACAAGCACACATGCTTACTAATTAAATCTTTATGGAAATGGAGGACTGCATATTAATTTATGTATTGCAGTCTAACATGCAAGGTAATTTATGTAAATCAGACTCCAAGAGCAAAAATTAGGAAACGATCATGCTCTGCCAAAAAGTGTGCCTTTCCAATAAACTAATGTGAATTAGATATGAGTAGAAAATGAGGTTAGTGTCATTTACAGAGTCAAATGTTTCGGATATTTTTTGCTCCATTATACATGGTGTGGCATACACAATGACTGCTGATATTCTGAGGCTTTCAGAACCTAAACATGACAGTACTGTTGAGAGGGAACAAAATGTACTGTGTCCATAAAAAGATCTTTTGATGTGATACTATGGAGTAAATAATGCAAATGAACGGTTTTGTGAAGGTTCCCCTTTAGAATGAGATCTGTGACAGCTCTACTACAAAGGCAGTGGCACAGCTCTGGCCTCTTCCATCCGCTGATGGGGACTGTGCTAGAGGCTTTATGTTTGTTGACAGATGACTGGCACTCTCGCAGCCACCCCCATGCCCAAAAATCAAACGCCAATCATCTGAACATCTCCCTTTACCTCAGAAAAGAACATATTGCCAACATTAGCGGGATCCACAAGCTAAATATGGGAACATGTGATGACCGAAAGCCTATTGGTGGCTCTGGCTATCTATCTTAAGGCCTGGACTGAGGTTCACATGGCAATCCTTTATAGTGGAGGAAGTAAGGTACTCATCCCTCTAAAAACCCTCGGTGGGGGTAAAGACATAAAAGAGATAAAAATAGAGTTCATTACTCCATTATTGCAGCCAATCGTCTGTTGCTAGGCAATGGTATCAGATTAACACTAATTATCATTTTATCACACTTTTTGCCTCCGCTGTCAGTTTTTTCTTTCTCTCTATTTCTCTCTTGGTCTCGCTTTTTCTCAGGTTCATGTGGCAGGCTGACTTTTAGAATCATATCTGTGTTTGTACCAGATCACATTAAAAATCCATTAATAGGCGTAGTTTTATGAGGAGAAATAAAGGAAATGGTGAGTTAATAGGAGAAATAGATTACCTCAATTTGTTCTTCTTTAAAGCCTTGTTTAAAAGTCTACTTTTAGTGGGGTCACTCTTCCGATTAAAATCTTAGAGTTACATCCCGGGTGCCTATTTAAAGAATTATTCTGAGTCTGCAAGCTTTTTCACTTAGGAGACACCCAGAGAAGAGAGAATCGCAACTCCCCCATTTTGTGGGGTTCTCTGAAAATGAGCTTTCCTTATAATGAACTAAAATGGGGTGGATAATGTACATGTGGGTGTGGGTGTGCGTGCGTGTGCGTGCGTGTGTTTGCGTGTGTGTTAAGCAAAGCAGAACTACAGGGGCAGCAGCAGCAGCAGCCTGCTCCCAGCACAGTCAGTGTGATTTATTCCTGTGGAACTCTGGCACTGGTGTAGGCCACAGCTCGGGGGCACGCTCACATTGTTCCAAACCTGCCCATTGTTTCCTCTATGCTGGCAGTAATGAGAGCTTCCACAGGAACAGAGCCCATCTCTCCTGTCAGGGTGAAGAATGCCGGCACACAACGGCTACACACACCTATGTGGACACACTCGCACAACATACTTACACTCATACACACACAAACACTCAGAGACTTGGATGCTCAGTTATGTACATATACCCTAGACTTAGAAGCTCACAGATATAGCCCTGTCGGCACACAATAAACAACCAAAAGCAAAGAAAACACCTAAACCCACACACATAATTTACAATGCCAAAATTAAAAGTTTTGATCTTCACTAGAATCACTGTTTGATTGCTTCAATTGTTCCGTTGTTACTCTCACGTACATACTTTACTGTACATACTAAATATACATTGAGAAATATGAACGCACACAAACCTACTCAGACACATGTAGCACACACAGAGAAGCACTCCCTACATCAACACAGACACAGATCACCTAACTCAACAGCCCATAAATCATACAGTGCCATTTCACAGCAGACTACTGCAGTTCTGGCAATTAGCACTGTGAAAATGTGTTTCCCCTAATCTAACTTACAGGAAAATAATGAATATCTGTACATTTCACATATTCTTAAACGCATCCACATTTCCTGATGTAAATTGGTAGATAACATGTGAATGTGTTTCAAACTAACAAGAAAAGGTTTTACTTCGGTTGTTATCCCAATTTAAAAAAGCAATGTCTGAAAAAGTATCTACATGATTAATCATCTGACATACTGTAGTTGTATGAACAAAACCAAATTACCATACAATTATAAGTCTAGGGACTGCATACAAATAATTCAGTCTTTGTTTGAATTTGAACTTCTTCGAGTGCCCTGAAAAAAGGCTACAATTCCATTTTAATGTCAGGAAAACTGTACATTTATACTTTATTTATTTGAAACTTAGAGTTTTTTCCCTTCTCCAGTGTCCCTACTTCCTTGTTCCCTCTAATGTAATTTCTGATGCTCTAACTTCCCTTAATGTAGCTGGCTCTTCACCTTGAGAGCAAGCTATCCGTCTTTGATTTATTACGGTTGTGCGCTGAGTTTCCATCTTCGCCCTTAGGTTGTCACTGCTGTTCTATAATTGGGTGAACCGCGTGACCGACCCAGACGTTTTTCAGTTGTGCGGTATCCGCGCTCCTTTTCTATAAGAAAATATTTTCCGTATTTTCCCTCCTTCTCCGCACATACAACACCAATTTGCTTTTTATGCAGTGAGAGGAAGTAAGACGGCCATTGTGTCTTCATTAATTGCTCTGCCCTTTCTAGCTTAAACACAAAACAGTATTTGAAATGGCGAACCGTATGGAGAAGAGGAAAAAAAGATAACAAACTAAGTACAGAGAAAAAGGCAAAAAAATATCTCTTGTGAATTTCTCTTCATCCCAGACGGGCGGGTAACGTTAAATTCTGCTCTGAGGAATGGTTGTGGGGAGGTTGGGATATTAATGAGGCTGTTGGACTCTGGGAGCTTGAGGCATAGCGCCCTTTGAGGAAGTCATTATAGTGGTGCTCAGTCTTCTTCCTCACAGTTCAATAAGGCGGGGCCTGTATGTGTGTGAGTATATTGGTGGGGGCACTGCTATAAGTTTGACTTGAACTGATACAACTGGCCTCCAGGTGTCACTTGCCCTCCTGACCTGGTTCTGTATCCCTTGTATTCTCTCACTCATCATTGTGTCATTTCTTTCTTTACCTAAGATGGAAAGTTGGATGCCATCAATCTACTCCACTATTGTATATGGGGGGTCTCACTGGGAGTCAAACTTCCTCAGGCAAGCAGCGCCTGCTTCTTTGTCATGACCCCCCACTCCTTTCCTTCCTCTAATTAACAAAGTAAACAAATGCAATTCTTTGAAAATGTTTGCAGTTTTTATACCACATGCTAATGTTGGATCTTCAGGTCTCAAGAGAGAATGATACCAATTAGCAGTGACGGCAATAACACATTTGCTGTTAGTGGTTGCTTTTAAGTCTGCACAAGAAGATTAACAATAGTCGAGGTTGAAGGGTCGTGAAAGACAAGCAAACGTATGTTATAATTAAGGTGTTTGCATAAGTAAGGATTTTATTTGCAAAGGCTGTTTTCCATCTCGTATTTAAAGCTAATGCTTCTTTGTCTAATAGGATTCACTTTTCTGATGATTTCCCCTCAACGTTCGGTGTATGCCTGAGTATCTTCGATCAGTGGAAAAAAATGCAGTAAGGCATGGATAGTGCCTATTGATCCAAATGGTTCAGATGAACAGTGAACTTTTTTAAACTTTCTTCTCCATTGCCCTGCAGTAGTGCAGAACCATGCTCTAGTCTAGAATGACTCCATGGAAACCACAGAAGCATTGGAAGTTCTCTAAATACTTTTGGAAGGCAGGGTTTGTTAAAAAAAAATAATGTGAAAGAATGTGCCTATGCGTTTTTTATTTTCTTGCAAACGCTCACTGAGTGATCTTTTATGATTTGGAATCAGTAAGGGGTTGTGATTTGATAATATAGAACAGTGATTCTGCCATGCCACATCAACCTCCTATCAACACTTGTGTAATCCTTCCTGTTTCTAAACTGACTAGGCAGTCAATAAAAAATGTATCCAGATGTATTTTCCTCCTGTTGTTCACCACATACAAGTAATGTTTCCCTCACGCTCAGCTGTCCCAAAATAATTGTGCCAAAAAGCTGTTTTAAGAACCACACTGCTGTGTAAGCATAGCGCTTCAAACATGACTTTGTGCAAGCACAGCTGCTACATACTTTCCACTCATCTTCTTCTTGCTCTTTTTGTTCCTTATCTATAAAAGTGCACTTCTTGGTCAGGAAGCGGAGATATTTTACCTGACTTATTCATTTCTTCTTTAGAAAATGAACTAGAACTGCTAGAAACTAGAACAGATTGCTAGCACAACATATAGATAATAATAATACGGGAGCTTGCAAAAACATGAGCAGCTTGTATACAATTATCATATTATTCACTTTTCTAATTATTACAGGCCTTCTCCAGTCAAAACAAAAACTATATGATAATTAATAGTATGCACTTCTGTCATAGCCACTTGTCAAAGATGCCTGAGTGTCACTGCCTATTCAGAGGTCGATGTATTGTGTGTTTAGGAGGGAAATCCAAGTTAATACAGTGAGACGTAAATAGTAAATAAGGTAAAGTGTGGAACATATTTACCTTTCACAGAACACAAGCACAAAAGCACCAGTGTGGTCCTTACCTGAGCACTCCAAATATACAGAGAAAATAGCCTTCAAATTGGTCATGAAAAATCAGTGCCCACTGGCAATTACTCCCACCTCCCTCAGCAAACTGGCTGTTTTATAGCTACTGAAGGCTGACTGGATGTTCTTCATATACATCACCTGTCAAGATGACACATGGGTTTGTTATTCTAGTCTCATTCAAATAAAATACTGAGACAATTGATATGAATGTAAAACATTGAGAATAGAATTGAAAGAGAGGGGCAAAATACTTTGTGACTGACTTCACTTGATTAAAAGTTTATTTGCGAAATTATGATGGAAGAAGCACATTATGCCGTCCCCTCTCTAGTCAACAATAGAAACAGCCATATACATTCATAGGTTTGCTAGTACGGTTTTCATAATGTATTGTTATTCCATAACATTGGCAGTTTTCTACCAAAGATTATTAGGACAATAACGTAGAAATATAATTCGTTCCGGAATTTACCAAACAATTTGTGAAATAATTAAGTTTATTCTGCAACGTGGCTTTGAAAATGACCCTAACCATATTATTTTAGGTATATAAACGGTTTAGGCTATGACGTATTTTTCATTCATATTTTTTTTATAGACTATTTAAATAACTTGCCAATTTTACTCAACTATAGGTAGGGGTTATTTGTTTTAATAATGCAATATCTGCATAAAATATCACTTTACTCTCGCTAGAAAAGTCGCTAGACTTACAGATCAAACAGTCCAGTGCTGTCCGTTCAGCACCACTAGAGGGCTAGAGGATTTAAGCACCTTGGAAAGCACCAGTTATTGGTTCTGAGGCGCAAAAGCTAAGATTGCGTCTTCTTTAAGGAAAGTAATTAATACAGAATCATATGCCAACAATTTCGTTTTATTTACATAACTAACCTTAACTTTCCATTGCCATAATGCATAAGCATTCAGTATAGTAGGAGTTTTACAGTTCAAAATAAAATTAGTAGGCCTTGTGCATGCACCACTAGGAGAGACAGCTCTCCACAACTCAGGAAAAGCATATTCTCGACACGCCGTTAATAGCATGCCAGAAAGGTGTGAAAAAGAATAATAAGAAAGAGACGGCTGGAAAGAAAACGCTGGCTGCAAAGTACGCAATTTCACCTCCCCATGCGAACATTTTCACACTTTCAGATTCCTCACCTCCAATTAGCATGAAAAAGCATTCTGAGTTTAGAGCTCCCAGAACGTACTAAATCTGTACCATAAACACATGGCGCGAGACCCACGGGCAAATAAACGTGATAGGAGTTAGCTGACGCGATGAAACCTCTGTAAAAAGGTTGTGGACTTTCGTTTGCGGGGTAGTCTGCTTCCCGCGGTATCCAGCAGTTTTCCAATCGATCTCATCGCCAGTTCGCAGTGGGAGTCAATGTAAGTGGGATTTTGAACACTTTAAGCCAAAGAATGTGGAAATAATTAGCTATTGTGCTGTTGACAATAGGGCGTGGAGGGTGGTTGATTTGTGTTGCTTTGCACTGTGTCATCAATACAAGCGAGGTCAGATACCATTGTGGCCCAGGTAATTATCAGCTATAGGCTGATATCTATATGATCTACCTATCATATAGGACATTTTAAATTTAATTGCTGGTCTGAGAAATAGCATCAAACCTGACCCAGTGTGGCCAGAATAATCATCAGGGTAAAGAAAGCTAATGCTAGACAAAAACATTGTACTGGTGATATATTTCAAATATTGTGAGACCTCAGACTTTTCTCATAAATGACATGGCTGACAGACTGCAGCTCCTCACAAGCAAAGGTCAATTTCCCAGTCAGTGAGGCATCTCATTGGACTCTAAGATAAGATGGAAGCTGTCATGCACAGCCAGGGGTATTGATGTTGTCCTTCTGGGACTAAAGGTATCTATTGAGATAGAACACCTTCTGTACAGCTTCAACTGACCAGAATACCGCAGGTTTGGCCCCGACATCATCATTACTGGACGGCTAGTAGGATCCAATGTACCATTATGTCCTTAAGTAATGAATTCCAGCACAAAACCCTCTGGACCCTGATATATTACCAGTTACACATCTCAGCCTAAAAAATCCTCCTCTGGGCTGGCCAGTTGAAAAACCCCATACATTCCAGGATTGTGTGTGAGCCCCTCATCACTTTCTATTGGTAGGTAACTAAATCACCACTCCGATTCCTCCCAGTCCTGTCCCACCAGCGGGATGCTGGGAGGGGTTCAGTAATTAAGATGTGGGCTACAGCCCAGCAGCCAGTGTGTGTATGTGTATGTGTGTGCGTGTGCACGCTTGTGTGTAGGCAGTGAAGGAGTTAAGATGCTTTTCATCCAGCCAGCCATTACCTGCCAACCAGGGCAGGGGAAGCCTGCGGGAGAGAACGTCCTTGCCTCTCCCAGTCACCCAGCAGCCACGTTGAAGGTGACAAATTCAGGTTACTCCTCAGTGGGATAGGGTGGAACATCATGTGATTGTATAATGGTTGAGGATATAGGGTAGAAGGACTACCATGCTGATTTCAGAAAAAGTGACATAGATAAGGCATTGTTGGTTAGAAAAATGGTAGAATGTGTGCTCTTTCTTGAGAAAAATGCCACTTTCCAGCAACAATTGTGTATAATTTTGTATGTTTTACTAATGCAAGTTTAGCATATGCTTGTACTTTTTTCAAGACTTAAAATGACCTAAACTGGGAGTTATTTTTGTGCATGTTTTCTATTGTATCCAGAGTGGAAATTGATTTAAATAATTAAAGCAAACCATACCACTAAGTTACAATAACCAAATGCTCGTTTTTAAAAAAAAATTAAATGGTGTTGCCTGGATCGAACTCCACATCTTGATCATGCATTAAAACAATTACTGTTTTCACTCATGCACAAGTGTTCTTTGGTGGTACACAGTACGATACAGAGCTTTTTAGATTTTATTTGATTGTTTATTCAACAAAGTTAACAATTTGAATGTGGACAAGTTAATATGCACAACAGCATACCTTTATAGACCTCTGAAATACATGCCTATGTTTGGATTAGTAATTTATAGAGCATCTAATTTATAGCAAAAATATATCTATGTATATATTGATATTGATAAAGTAATGGTGTAATGTTATAAATCAATTTTATACTCAACGCTACATGTACATTCTACACTGAAATATTAAATGATGATGCTAAAGGATTCTAAGCATCAATATGCAAATAAGGTTATTAATAACTCAGCACAAATTAAAAACTATTGTGAAGGTCCAGAAGATCTAGAAGTTGAAACATGTGCCCAACCCAATGAATTAGGTTATGGGTCCAAACTAGTGATAGTTTTAATTGTTGCCTTGAAATTACCCAATAACTGGCCCAACCAACAATGGCATTTTTTAAATTTTAAATTAGATTTTATAATGATCAATTATAAAATTTGTTCTAACACACATGTTTGGGTGTAAGTATTGAATGCCACCAATACCTCATTGTAAATCTTCTAGCGTTAGACTGAGGGGCACTTGTATTCACTCAAAAAGGACATTCCTGTTTTGAGCTTAATGTCACTGAGTTAAGTCCTGCCCGATGACGACACGCCTTGTCCTCAATGGTCGTCCCTCACCCCCATGACCCTGCCAGGTTGCCCACCGTGTGAGGGCGAGGCACCCTCTGTGGCACCGATGAGATGACATCTGTCTGCCTTACAAGTCTTTGGGCTTAATGCCCATCACGCGTCAGCTCTGAGGAGGCCACACAGCATTGATTGGCACACACGTGCATGTACAGTACCAGTGCCTGTTGGGAAAGATCTAGAAATAGAAGCAAACAAAAATCCACTCATTTTTTCATTCTGGGTGTCGGCATCAACGTGAAACCTTTTAGAAAGTAATTGACTTGCATATGTTTTTATTATTTTATTATCTGTTATAATGACTTGTCACCAGAATCTGTTTTCTACATGATTTTGGTGTACTTTCATGATTAAAGTCACATTGATGATTTTATTCTTTAATTAGGGACCTGCGCATTTACTTTTACCTTGTTATATTTGACTGTGGTGCACTGCCATGGCATAGATTGAAGCAATCAGTACAAACATAAAGCTGGCTCCCTGCCAAAAGCTTCATCAATCATGTTCTCCACTGAAATCCTCAGTATGTGGAAACCTAGCAACAGCAGGAAGCAGACTGGATAGATTTAACGATTTAATTCCATTGGTGTGTCTTTCTTAATTGGCAGCTTCTCCAAATATCGCCTCTGTTTTGTTTCAGAACACACAGAGCCAGATCAGAGTTTATCAGCACCTAACCTGTGTGCTCTCTGTCTCTCATCGACCTTTTCTTCTTTTATTTTTAGATTAAGGGCAGAATAAGGAAACTATCAGTAGGCACTATTTCAAAGAAGGTGGCACACATAATTAGGGGAGTGGAAACAGCTTTTTGCCATCAGAAATTTACCATTGGAAACTGCACAATGGCCATTATGTCATACAAATTAATATTCAGATTTTTTTTTGTATTTGACAGCTTGAGAATTGAAAACAAAGATGTTAATATACAATTGCAGATGCAATTAAAGAGCACTCTCCTGTTTTACCTCAAAAACATTGCTTTCAAGTCCAATACGTCTACCGAGTTATGTCCTCATTCAAGACTCTTTCAAAATCAAATCAGAAGATTTATGCAAAAAATATATGCAAGTTGGACTTCTCTAATCTTTTAAGATTTCAAAAGTCAAAGGAAATGTAAGTCTAATACAAGATACAATGGTTGAAGATTCTTATTGTCTTGTATATGGGTGTTAAATGGAACAAGTATATTTTGTGGTAAACATAAAACAATTGTGTAAGGCAACCTTAGTGGCAGTTTTTGTGTGGTACATAAAGGCCTCGGTGTGAAATGCTTTACCTGACCTAGATGCTAGGAGAGTTCAACACTGTTTACGTCCAGAAATATGTTCAGGGTCCAGTCCATTACCGTCATGTCAGACTCTGTTTGAAAATTCGATAAAACACCGTAAAGGTGAATTCCATCACTTGGCCTCACATTAGTGACCTGTGTCACCCATTGCTCAAAATATCATATTCAATATAAACAAATGCTGAGGTGTACTGGGGTTGGACTGAGGATCAAAACGTGACTGACAGTCATTCCAAATATCTTGCTGTCAAAGAAATGTCGTTGTCGAACATGTCTTGAATCTCCTGCCCATTTTGAATAATCACAATTCAATTGAACAATTACAGTGCGGTGGTTTAGATCATTCAACTAAAAAAAAAAAAAAAGGATGATCTGATGCTGTGTTGCATACCAACAAAAAATGCATTGAACAAATTGTAAATAGTATTGTTTTGCGATACATGTATGTTTTTAAAATATAAAAAAACATTGTGCACAAAAGTAAAGTTTGAGATATGAATTCCAGTACATAGTAAGTATGTAAACCAAAAAGTTTTTGTCATCCATAGAACTTGCATATAAGTAAAAGTTAAATATTTTTCAACTTTGTCAGCATGGAGAAATAGGCATATCATCTGTTCCCTAAATATGGCAGCTGAAAGGCACCTGATTGGACGTTGTCGTGGCAAAATTGCAGCAGCTCTGTATTTTTAACTTGCGGTGAGACACGGAACCCATGTGCATGTCATTCTATTCGTTTTCCCCCAAAGGAATAGGAGCCGTTCCCTTCAGCAGTAGTAAGTGATGTATCTTGTCTGTTCCTGGACATGGCCCAATAAAACTTACTTTACGTGTACAAGGGAAAACTGTTTTACTTAAATCTACCTTTATCCCAAATATTCCTGATTCAACCTTTGAAGAGACTTCCTCCTGATCTCAATTATAATCAGACATTTAATTCACTGACTTGCTTTAGGAAATGTTGATGCTCAACTTTCAAGCCATTTCAACACCATTTCCACAACATGTGCTTCCATGAGACTAGGCAAAGTTTAGACACACTAATAACTAACAAGTGGAACTGAACTTTGCCTATCGATGCTTATCTCAAACGCTGGCCGGGTTTGAAATGCCTTGGAGCTTGGATGCCGATAGAAAATGACACGATGGATTTAGATACAATATAAAGAGAGGGTGTAGGTTGCTGTAGCCGTCCTCCCTCTGGATTATCTCGACGGCGGCAAAAAGAGGGCTGTTTCAGAGAAAAGTGTAATGAAATGAAGCAATGTAAGTCACCTCGGCTTAGTTGGTCTGGCTCAGGGAACGAATCATGCAATGGAAAGCGCCCCATAGTTAGCGTCTTATCTTAGAGTGCGTGAGGATGGGGCTGATGATGAACGGCTTCTCTGTGTAGGTAGACGTACTTTACCAGGTGCACACCCAGCAATCACGTCTGGCACACGTCTTCACCGTTTATGTAAGTGCAAGCCTACACATCTCAGTCACACCTGAATTAACACATTTCTATTGTCCAACCCTGTATAATTATGCAAATGTGTGCAGTTGGAGAGATTTTATTTAAGAACCAATACTGTATGTACCTCTAGAATGCAACATCAGTTTACTGTATGTAAAACATGTTTTGATGGATTTGACATAACGTAACATAAACGTCTAGGTATTTTTACACATGGACAGTTATCAAATTTCCAAAGAAACTGTGCCTAAATATGTTAACGAGGAACTAAAGCCAAGACTTCTGATCTCCAGGTTGAACAAACAATTGTTTTTACAGCGCTAAATATTTGTTAAATCATAATATAAAAAAAGCAGAAATCTGCTAACAGGAATCCCACATCTTGAATATTCTGTCTATTTTTTAGTTGGGTTGTTTTCTTACCAGGTAATACTCACTGATTATTTTGTATTTATTTTTTTAAAGTTTTCCCAATTAAACAGCCCTGTGATTGGGTTTATTAGACTATAGACACTTCATTTAACAGAACTAATGTGTCGGCTTATCTCTGGTCTTTGCCACGACACCCCCTCAACGTCTTGACCCATCTAGAGTGTAGTGCTGACAAGCGTTTCTGTTTGAGAGTTGTGTACTGTATGTAACAGCTGGCTGACAGCTCACACTATAGCTGTCTTCACCAACATGGAGACAGCTCCTCAGCCCACATCTGCGCTGCCACAACACGCCCATGTGTTGAGAGAGTGGGAACGGATGCCTACACCCTGGATCAGTCTTGCCGGAAACACCAAATATGTTGAGTGTTGAGGAAAAATGAAGTAAATTAGATGGATTCGTCAGAATAGAAATGGTACATGAAAATGCTGCTAATTTGCGACATTTCTGAGAAAAGACAAAAACAGTAATAATTACCTTATTAGGTAAATATCAAGATTTCCCATAATTTCAATGCAGTAAGAAACCTTCAAAATATGAACATTTTCTAAAACTATGACACAGTGCATCCGAAAAGTATTCACAGCGAAAAAATTCACTTTTTCCAAATTTTGTTATGTTACGGCCTTATTCCAAAATGTATTAAATACATTTTTTCTCAATATTCCACACACGATACACCATAATAACAACGTAAAAAAGGTTTTGGGGAGATTTTTGCAAATTTATTGCACAATTTAAATAATTAACAAAGAAATCACATGCACAAAAGTATTCACAGCCTTTGCTACAAAGCTAAAAATGTTACTCATGTTCATCACTGTTGATCCTTCAGATGTTTCTATTACCAACTTAATTGGTGTCATCGTGTGGTAAATGCAGTTGATTGGTCTATATAAGGTCCCACAGTTGACAGTGCATGTCAGAGCTCAAACCAAGCAAGTAGTCAAAGGAATGGTCGGTAGACCTCCGAGACCGGATTATCTCATGGCACAAAACTGGGAATTGGTACAAAGAGATTTCTGCTGCTTTGAATTTCACAATGAGCACAGTGGCCTCCAACGTCTTTAAATGGAAGGGGTTTTGAACCACCAGGTCTCTTCCTAGATCTTGCCGACTGTCTGAAGTGAGCGTTCGAGGGAGAAGGGCCTTAGTCAGGGAGGTGACCAAGAACCCAGTGGTCACTCTGTCAGAGCTCCAGCATTCCTCTGTGGAGGGAGGACAACCTTACACAAGGACAACCATCTCTGGTGCAATCCACCAATCAGACCTGTATGGTAAAGTGGCCAGACGGAAGACACTCATTCGTAAAAGGGACATGGCAGCCCGTCTGGAGTGTGCCAAAATGCACCTGAAGGATTCTCAGAACTTGAGAAACTAAATTCCTTGATGAGACATAGATTGAACTCTTTGGCATGAATGCCAGGCATAATGTTGGGAGGAAACTAGGCTCCAAGCATCCCCCGGCTAATACCATCCCGACGGTGAAGCATGGTGGTGGCAGCATCATGCTGTGGGGATGTTCTTCTGCTGCAGGAACTGGGAGACCAGTCAAGATAGAAGGAAAGATAAATGCAGCAATGTAGAGACATCCTGGATGAAATCTTGCTCTGGACGCTCTTGACCTCAGACTGGGGCGGTGGTTCATCTTTCAGCATGACAACGGCCCCAAGCACACAGCGAAGATATCAAATGAGTGGCTTGAGGATAACTCTGTGAATGTCCTTGAGTGGCCCAACCAGAGCTTGAATCCTATTGAACATCTCTGGCTGTGCCCTGACTCTTCCCATACAACCTGATTGAGCTTGAAAGGTGCTGCAAAGAGGAATGGGCGAAACCGCCCAAAGATAGGTGTGCCAAGCTTGTATTCAAAAAGACTTGGGGCTGTAATTCCAGCCAATGGTGCATCAACAGAGTATTGAGCAAAGACTGTGAATTCTTAGTAATTTATTTGTAATAAATTTGCAAAAATTAAACAAAACTTTTTCAGGTTGTCATTATGATGTATTTACTAGAGAATTTTAAGGATTTTTTTAATTTTTATTTGGTAATAAGGCTGTAACCTCACAAGAATGTTGAAAAGCTGAAGCGCTGTAAATACTCTCCAGTTGTCTGTAAATACATACATTTTGCTATAGGTTGCCCAGAAAATAACTTTTTTTTTGCACATAAAAACATTTATGAATTCAGACATATTATTGTCTACTTTATTCAACTTAGTAAACTATAGATTCAGA
>JAVQJS010075841.1:0-10751 GCA_036024795.1 Galaxias rostratus
TTTATTTATTTATTTTTATTATTTTTATGAGAACTGTTTTTTATATTACTGTACGGCGACCTTGAGTGCCTTGAAAGGCGCCTTATAAATTCAATGTATTATTATTATTATTATTATTACTGGCACTCTGCCTTCCCACTGGGAACCATCCACGTTTCATGCCTACTGGCTACCCACGGAGGCGACATGAGGACCCTACAGAGGCAAGATTGCTGTTGCTTGCTGTCATAGAGTATGTTTCAATATATTAAGACTTGAGACTAAGATTGGCAATGGATCGAACATTTTAGTAGTAATCTGGCATTGCGGTATGTTGTTCAAAGGCAATATGTGGAATTAAATTACTTCAGCTACTCCTGATATTTTTTATGTTGCACAACCTTGGACAGAGCGCCATAAGGGCATGCTGACAGTTACAGCTAGGAAGTTGTAGTTTACTATGAAATGGCCAAACTAAACACCAAATTATGGTAAACCAGCCACTAGTCATGTCCCACTTTTCGGTGGGTGGTGATTTCAGGATTTCTGGAAGTTGCGGTTCGCTGTGAAATTGTAACATTTGAATTGAAGGCCAAACTTGGAAAAAAATTCAAACAACGCGCTACCAATCCCATTACTATAAAGCGAAAAGGTGGCATGCAATTCCCATCCACTTGTGCCACTCACATTAACAGTGATGGACAATTTAGGTTTAACCTGCACATTTTTGAGCTGTGAGACGAAACCCATGCCACCACAGGGAGAATGTGCAAACTCCAAACAGCAAGGCCCTTGGATCAGGTGGGGCAAAAAGGTAGCATGAAATTCCCATCCACTTGCCAACTCTTTTAAATAACAAAATAAACTTAAAATATGGGGTTTTAAGCACACTGTTTAAATTTTTTCCAAGTTTGGCATTCAAATCGAGTTTGGCCATTGACCACATCCAGAAATCTCATGGTTGACCATAATTTGGCGTCAGGTTGTAAACAAACAGATAGATAGCTAGTAATGTTTTCAGCCTGTCCAGTGGTACAGCCTAAACTAAGTCACAATCGACCCTAACTGTCAATACGCCCTCACAGTGCTCTGTCCAAGGTTGCGCAATATACCAAATCGTAGGATAAGCTGAAGTAGTTAATTAAGAATGAGATATTAAATGTGTGTTTTCGAGATCTAGAGTCAATTATATCATTAAGTTTGAGTTTTTTTTGGTTTTTGTTTTTGTCTGGCCTGGGAACGCCTCGGGATCCGCCAAGAGGATCTAGAAAGCGTTGATGGATATAGGATGGTCTGGAGTACCCTGCTTTGCCTACTGCCACCACAACCCGGCTCCGGATGAGCGGTGGACAATGGGTGGATGGATGGACACATATTTAAGCAACCACTCAAACAGTGGCGCCAGGCCTACTCCACAAGACACAAGGCTGCTAGTAACTGTTACTGTCTTATGTAGTGCAGTCTACCTAAACTGAAGAATGAAGTTAGCAGCACCCTGCCGAGGTGAGCTTCACTGTTTCCAAAGCGAGAGCAGGCACTATTACACATAACATTAGGTTTTCCTAATGCGATCAAATCAATTATACAATACATATTTACAGTTACCTTGGCAGACAGAGTTTTAGCTAAATTTGGAGAACTCACAAGGATGCTTGTGTTAGCTTGTTCAAATAATCGCCAGGCATTTGCTACAAATTGCACGGACATGCAGACTCAGAGCAGGAAAAAAATCTACATAAAATAAGAAAGATGATCGAAGACAAGGAGAACTTGTATTAAGTGAATAAAATTAAAATAAAACAACCAATGCCTTAGATGGCAACTTATAGGTGGGCTTCCCTGTGGCGCATATTATCAAATACCACTGAAAATTGAGCCTCCGCTGCAAATGGGATACCTCAGTTGAATATGATGTATTCTGATTGTCATATGTGTCCACCATTATATTATGATGAAGAGATACTACCGATCTAACTACAAGTAGCTCCCTTGTCATCAAACAGAAGTTAGACTGAAATTTGCATGTGCTGCGGGTCGGTCAAATAGCTGTAATGCATTATATCTAACTTGGGCCGGAAAATGCATTTCTAGTTAGTTTACAATAACTCCACATTGGTCAGACTTAATTTAAGATTTAAAAATAAAGTGACAGATAAAATGACAAAAAGTGACATATTAGACAGATTCAATGAGGTAGTTGTATATGACAGGATATCACGGCCATTTGGTGGGATTGTGTGTACACTTTAATGGAGGAAGACTAAGCCAGAGCCTCTCTGTACGTCTCTGGACTAACTACGAACATTTTATCAACCCGCTTCTTAAGAAATTCTATATAAAGTTGTTAATTGTAGATCGCTACAACATAATATGATTGCTTGTCTAACTGGATTTGGTATTTGGGTCCTTATTAGCTATAAGACATGTCAATTGTGCTATTATGTTGTCAAAAATATTGAATTCAAGATTTAATTTTTTTGTGTTTAGAAATGTTATTGTATAATCAAAATCTGGCCAATGCAATAATAAGTAAGGACAAAATACAAATTACAGACCAGATGGGTTGCGCTCATCTATAAACAAATTTGTCACAGTTTTATGGGAGATCTTTCCTGGTGCCAGAAAAAAATTCTGTTGAATATTGAGACTTCAAGAGGACTGACCTGAACTGCAAATTTGTCATTCTCAATCCATCCAACCAACAGTTAACGGCTTATTCTTTGTGCTAGCTGTAGCCAATTTCAGCTGACACAGGAGGAGAGGTGGGCTACACCTTGGTCATGTCACCAGTCCATTACTGGGCAGTGTTTTTATTTTCCCATAGACATTACAAACGGATCTCAATATGTAGTATATATGTATGTATCAATATATCTATTTATAATCTGTTAATATGAAAAACTTGCCTACCATTAACAAAATAGCCTACTGTCCGTTTGACATTAAGCTTCTTTGTTAATATTATTTTGAATATAATTAATGTGAATAAACTAATTTGATCTCTGTGTGTCCTCTCTACGCGAAACCATGAACCTTGTAGTGAAAACTACAATAGTTTTGCGGGGGGAGTTAAGTCAAGTTGGCTCCGTAAGGGGCTCTGTGGAAGCCTTAATACATTTTCATGCACCTTAAAGGAAGTGACATCATCTTAAATCTCCTCCGTTTCGCTTGCTGGCGCGAGAATGGCAAGGGGGAAAAGAGTAAGCCAATGTGAACGTCAGATATCTAACTGTTCTTGATCGCAGTGCACATATTGTGGTTAGTATCTCACATATTGTGGTTAGTATCTCTAATGTAAAGGCAGAACAAGTGAAGTCATGAGAAGCTAACTTTAAATACCCTGTGGTACCAGAATGGAAAGCCTACTGTTAAATACATTACACCCGATAGTCACGTTAAGCTATGAGTCGTATGTTGTTTCGTTAGCCACGGCTAATTAGCGACTTTCTAATGGTAGTGTTTACTAACGACATTAAACGCTTTATACCGATTTGTTGGTTTTAAGGTGTCGGCGAAACCTCTATCAGCTGTTCTATTGAGTTACGGCTGAGCGGGGTGACACGATGCATGGGTTGGGAATATAGCATTAGGAAACATTACATACATTTTCCTAGTGCATTGTTAGCCATATCGTGTTAATCAATTTCTGCAGTTACTGTGTGGTCCATGCGCACCCCTCTGCGTCAATTGGTTCGCATATTGACGATAAATTAATTTGTTTCGGCAGTAACGTTACGTTTATGCCATTCAACAGCGGTTTTGGTAGGATTGCAGTAGGATTTTTTAATGGGCGCATTTATGTTGCAGTTAAGTTGACCCACCTCTTCAAATACGAATTTGGAAATCTTGTTATCAATGTAAATGTTTATGTCAGAATTTGTCTCATTGTTTTCCCTGTAGATCACAGACACAACTCAAAAAGTTATGGAGTCGTCAGTATCAAACCCTGAGCCTCCTCTCAACGATGACCCTGCAGATTCAGAATATGGTGGTGGTGTTAAATTTGCAGATGCAGACACTTTAACCATGTCCGCATTATCAAATGGGATCGAAGATTCTTCTGTCACAGCTGGAGACATTGTCACAACACCTTCACTGGAAACATTGTTAACTGCTCTCGAACCCGTGATTACAAATGAAACTGAATGCATTGATGCTCTGGTAAAAACTACCTGTGCGACTAAATTTTCAGATAATGCTGAAACAAGCACCATACCAGAAGTTGAGATAAAAGGAAGTGAGGAACAAACTGAGAGTTCAAAGGTTTCTCATAATTTGAGTGATTCCCCCCTTTCTGAAGCTTCTTTGACTAAAATAGCAGTTGTAACACCGCTGTCTCTCAGAGGAACAAATTCGGCCAGTCAAGCAGTTAATTCAGAAGAGTTCTGTGATGTAGACAAGGGGGGCATCTCTTTCAAATCAGCACGGAGCTCGCCAGAAAAAGCACAATTAGAAATTGAAGACGATGCTGTTGGTAAACCCTCTTCTGAGTCAAAGCAGAGGGATACTGATAAAGAGAAGGAAGAAGAGATGGAGGTTTGTGATTTCAGTGTGGAAGAAGATGCTATGGTGGAGAAAGAGGAGAACTTGACAGACATTCCGATAGTTACTGTTGTCAACAAAGACATTGACAGGCAGATTTGCAACATAACTTCTAACAATTTAGGTTCTATTCATGTGGATGAATTGATGGAAATGGGCATTGTTGACGAGCTGGACCAAGAGGCTCAGATGGAAGAGGGTGACAAAAAAAAGTCAGTACAAGGGGAATGCAGTGACTCAATGCCTTCTATTGTCAATATAGGTAACTAGTCCAATGAATACTACTGACACCCTGGAAATGTTAATATATTATGTTATTTTACAAAATTTCCGATGAGGCTTATTTGACAATCAATGACAACTATTAAGCACATTTAGTAATAGCTATTTATTTTTAGTTTTGAGTAGATTGTTTAAGCAAGGCTTTATCTGCAGACTAGGATTTAGGCATCCTGTTCTGTGTCTTTGTGTAATAATTTCCCCTGACCGTCGCAAAGACGGCATGCCGATGCACTGCATATCACTAGCGTGATCAATGACAAAATGACAATTAGTGACGCCATTCCTTGTGCCATAAAGCAATTTGTCACTGTTTTTTGGAAGATCATGCCCGGTTACTAACAAAATTTGTTTTAAACACTGAAACTTCGATAGCACTGACCGTGATTCTTTAATTAAAAAATTCTGATACAACTTTTTTTCTATTAAAAGACTGTTATATTAGCTTTAATAAGTTCCCTATTCATATTTCTATCTGAATTACAGTCTCAATTACAGAGGATACCAATTATCCTATTGTAATGAACAATGAAAAGACAACTAACAGGCCGCCAAAAATCAAAGATGACACAAAAGCTAAAGAACGACTTGATGCAGCCCAGTTTATCGCTAATATGTAAAACTAATTAGACAACAAGCATTTCAGGTAAAATGTAAAAAAAATAGTTTGTTGGTTGTTGGCATTTTCACAACACAACCCAGTGCAATTGGCAGGTTTAAGAGTTGCTTGCAACCAATTAAATACAATATATGATATGCTGCTTTTGATTAAAAAGTCCTGGTTTGTGCAATGAAAGTGTTTTTTTTTTGTCTTGTTTAAAGGCAGGAAGATGGTGGATGTTGGCGTAAATCAAGAGGCATTCAAAGAGGTTGTGAGTTACCTTGTGTGATTTAAATGTTGTTACATTTGTATAATCCTGATAGTGATAAGATTTGGGGGTATTTTATTTACTTGTACTAAACTGTTGGAAATGTCAAAACATTATTGACTGAAACAATTTAGCTTACTCCTATATTAAGTAACATTAGTACTTGGTTTTCCATACAGTGTTCAATGGGAGGTACATTCTAACAGTGTAAAACAAACAAAACTTTCATTTAGGAGGAAACTACAACCAATTGTTCCTACCCGTCATCCCCGGCAGAAACAAAGGTCAGCAGTGTAGATACCAAGAGACAGCCTGTCTCCCCTGTCCTGGTCAATGTGAAGGATGAACCCATTGATGACGAGTACGACCAAGCTTTGATATCCAACACATCAACGGCAGTCATTAAAGACGAGCCAGACAGCACAGAGGTATGAGCTCTCTTATTGTCCCTCTTAAAATGTCTATATTTTGGGCGTTCTAGTCCAGCCGTAGGGGTCAGAATCTTACCGCTACCCCCTCCTTTCCTTTTTGCATGCGTCTGTCTTGGTTTTTCAATTGTCCTTATTTGTGGATCATTTTCAATACACTTTTGCTTTTTTTGGCAAGAAAGAAAGTGCTTAATTGAGGGTTGTTTCAGGGTGACTTAAAGATCAGCGCTGTCTTCTCTGCGGGAAGAGCCGCCAGTCTAAGTGGTAAGTGAAGCCAGCACGTGTCCCTGAAACGCGATGCTCATGTTTCTTTTTTTTTTTTTTTTAATCATCCGCTTTCCGTCTTCCTCTTTCCTACCTCTCTTCTGTCAGAAACCACTGCCAATGTTGCTGCTGTTACTCAGGCAGTGGGGCTTCCAACAACTAACGCGACTGAGGCCACCTCCCCACTCATCCCATTGACTCTGCACGTGGCCTGCTCTGGTTGCAAGAAGGTCTTGATGAAGGGCCAGACAGCCTACCAGAGAAAGGGGTCCACAGACCTCTACTGCTCCACCGTCTGCCTCTCCTCCCACAGGCATCCCGCCATCAAGCCCAAGCCGCAGTGCCACTTCTGCGTCAAGTGAGTTCCCTTGTCAGAACGTGGTTTAGTTTTCCATCGCATGCATACTGCACACACACAAAACTGATATTGTCTGCTCACACACACACACCACCGACTCATTCTTGACTTTATTCTGGTCTACATATTCTAGATTTATAGCGAGCCAGAGGGAAGTGATTCTTGCTCCAGTGGACAACTCAGGGAAAATGAAGGACTTCTGCAGCAATAACTGCCTGTCGGCCTTTAACTCCAAGAGAAACTCGGCCTTGTCTGTCCTTTCCTCAGCCCCTTATCTTCCCAAGGCGATGCCCTCAAAGTGCAGTCAGTGCACCAAGTCCTGCATTGTAAGGACTTAATTTTAGAATTATTTCAGAATTTGTAATGAAACTTCAGAATCACAATAGTTTGACTTTTTGAAGTACTGGACCTGAAGTAGGGTCCCCTCTGTGAACCAACTGCACATATTAAAGATCTTATGTCAATCAGTTTAGTTTTAATGGGCCTTTTTCCCAACAGAGTAAACATGAAGTTATCCTGAAGGGCGCTGTTCACAAACTTTGCAGCGATGAGTGCTTCGGCCGTTTCCGTGCCAGTCATAAGCTGGCTATGAATTCCTGCTGGAACTGTGGCCACTACTGTTATACCAAAGCGCTCACCTTGAAACTTGAGAATATAAACAAGTCCTTCTGCAAAACCGAATGCGTGGCATCATACAAAAAGGTACATCTTCAGTGTGTTGAATAGTTGTATGTTATGTGACAGTGTTTGCCCTTTGCCTCGTTTCATACTCAGTTCTATCCAGGCCTCTCATTTTGTTCTGTATGGCTTGTTTGTGTAATGCAGAAGTTAAAGAAACCCAGCAGTTGCACCATGTGTCGGGCATCCCGGCCAGTCTGCGATATGGTGGAGACCACCGACGGAGAAGGCAAGGTGGACCTGTTCTGTACCAGCAGCTGCGTGATGGCATACAAAGTCCAAACAGTCAGCGCTTCAGGTAATGAAATTAACCACAGTCACAACTAATGGATATCAAATTTCAGCACATTTTAATTTGGGATTCTCTACTGTCTGTGTCTCTGATTCCACCAGACTTTCTCTCTCACACACAAACACACACACACACACACATAAAAACAGACACAAACTCATGTTACCTAAAATTGGTTCCTGTGAGCAGGAGCTTTGGACAGAGCAGGTTGTGAAAGGGATACTCAAGAGTTGAACCTTAACCTTAACCAATGGGTAATTTTAACGAAAAAATGACACTTGATGTTTACCACGTTGTCACTCCTCGTCCTCCTAGGTGTATCTTTGCTGTGCGACAACTGCCAGGTACTGTCGGTGCCAGCGTACCACCTGGCCATGTCTGACTCCTCCATCAGGAACTTCTGCACCCTCCCCTGTGTCCTGACCTTTCAGGTAACATAGTGCTCTCGTGAATGTGAAAAGGTGCTGTCAAAGAACGTAATTAAATATTTAGTGATATATTGATTGTGGCATTAATCCCCCACTGGCATAAACCCTCCCTGTCTGTGTACAGTTCTGGTACATATTCTTTAAGGCGTTCAACCGCTATACTTTATAATGCTTTTTATGGCGTCCGTTACTGATTTTTAGGAGAAGTACAATAAGACAAACCAAAGGACGGCCGTGGCTGTCACCACCAGCACCACAACTACCACTTCCACCGCTACGCATGATGTAGAACCGCCCGTTGTCAAGCTGTCATGTTCCCAATGCCACACCTCCATCTCTACTAAACCTCTACTCCTTCAAATTAAGGTGCGCGTGTGCGTGTGTGTGTGTGTGCGCACATGTGTGCACGCATGTGGACTCGTAAGTCTATCACCTGTAATAGATCTTAATTACACTGTTATGAATTTGTCTGTCCAACACACACACACACACACACACACACACACACACATGTTTTCAGTGTAATGTGTATCTGTCTAACCCACAGAATGAGTTGATGTTTTTCTGTGGGCTTGGCTGCTGTGAGGAGTTCAAAAAGATCAACTCTGTGGTGGAGTTATGTGAGTACTGCAAGACAGAGAAAGTCACCAGGGAAGTCTTGCGGATAAACGACAAAGACTGTGCCTTCTGCAGTGAAGGTAAGGGAAGTTGTGAAAATATCTTGATAGTGCTTAGAAGGCTGTGTCAATTGTTATACAATATAGGCCTAGACACGGTTATTAGAATTTTAGATTATTTAAAATGATGTAGGTATAGAGGATATCTGCAGTTATTTGTTGATTTTGGCCTACAGTTAATTTAAATATGATTAATTAGCTATTTGAATTTCATACTGTTTAGAAAGTGTACACCAATGCCATTGAAATATGTAGAAAGTAGACAGAAAAAGCACAATTGCATTAGATACATTTTCCCTGCTTTCCACATCAAGTAGTTCAAACTTGCAGGCTTCGTGCAAACTGAATGCACAAGAGAGCTCTCTGCTAATGCACTGAATCACCAATACAAACATCTGCGCATTATAGCACCGATTGAAAGTTCAAAGTGTTTTAGTTGTCAAATGCACTGTATAATACAGGATCATTCTGAGCAAAGAAATTATTATGACATGGCAGGCAGCAACTACGTAGAACAGAGCCAAAATATCTATACCAGAAATATAAATAATATAAAAGTAACTAAGATATACATCATATGTACCGATGGGGGTCATGAAGAGTGGGAATTGGTGTACAAAGTATTTTAAATATATAAAGTGCAGGAGTGTTGATGCATATGTGCATAGGATTGTGATGTGATGATGCGCATTGAAAGTACATCTGGTGTAAGAATACATATGAGAGTCGTGTGATCAATGTGATCCCTGGGGTTAATGTCACTTGTTACTTGAGAAGCCTGATGGCCTGGGGGAAAAAACTGTTTGTCAGTCTGATCATCCGTGCTCGGATGCTCCGGTAGCGTCTACGGCAGCAGCGAGAACAGACCATAGCCTGGGTGGCTGCCGTCTGTGCTTTCCTAAGGCAATGTGTGTGTTAGATGCCTTGCACAGAGGGAAGATGGTAGCCGTATCAGGCAGTAATGCAACCTGTGAGGATACTCTCAATGGTGCACCTGTAAAAGTTGATGAGGGTTTTAAAGGACATCCCAAACTTCTTGAGTTTTCTCAGGAAGTATAGGCGTTTTTGGGAAACTTTTACTGCTGCGACAGATTGCCTAGACCAGGTGAACTCATCAATTATGACCACACCGAGGGAACTTAAAGCAGGAGACTTTCTCCACTTCAGCTCCGTGGTGTGAATGGGGGCATGATCCCCCCCTTGTCCCTTCCTGAAGTCCACAATCATCTCCGCAGACGTTGAGAGACAGGTTGTCTTGGCACCATGTTGCCAAGGCGCTGACCTCATCTCTGTAGGCAGTCTCATCGTTGTTGGAGATGAGACCCAGGATGATGGTGTCGTCTGCAAACTTGAAGATGACATTGGAGCTGCATGTTGCAACACAGTCGTGTGTGAACAGGGCATAGAGGAGGGGCCTGAGTACTCAGCCTTGAGGGCGATGGCGTAGTCTGTAGATCTATTGGGGCGGTATGCGAATTGTAGGGGGTCCAAGTTTTCAGGAAGAAAGGAGCAGATGTGGGTCCTGACTAGCCGTTCAAAGCACTTCATGATGATGGAGGTCAGTGCAACAGGGCGGTAGTCATCCCAGCAGGAGATTGCAGGTTTCTTCGGCACAGGAACAATGATGGACTGTTTGAAACAGGTGGGGACTGCAGACTGTTTTAGGGAGAGGTTGAATATAGAGGTGAATACCTCCGCTAGCTGGTCGGTGCACGCTCTGAGGACACGGCCTGGAATGCCATCTGACCCTGGTGACATCCGAGGGTTTACTCATTTAAAAGCTCTCCTCATGTCAGCCGCAGACAGGGACAGAGTGCAGTCGTCTTGGTTCTTATCTTGCCTAACAGCAGGGATGGCGTTGCTCGCCTCAAACCGTGCGTAGAAGGTGTTGAGCTCGTCCGGAAGAGAGGCGGCGGGCTGGACATCACTGCTATTTCTCCCTTTGTAGTCTGTGATG
>JAVQJS010075901.1:0-16959 GCA_036024795.1 Galaxias rostratus
CATTTCAGGGTAGTGGCAACACATTATGTCTATAGAAACATTTAATGAAAAAACTTCTAGGTGTACTAAAAAGTAGAATTCTTAAAAATACTTAAAATCAGTATCCTTAAAACTTCTAACAGAGTGAACTTTCCACTGTGAGTTAAAAAAATATATACGTAGGAAACCACAGCATGTTTAGCAAATATCTAATTGTATATCAACAGTCCTGATGTACACTGACAAAAACAACAGTTCTCAGTGTTACGGCATAGTACAACTTTCCTCAAACACATTGTACTTTTCAATGTCTCTGCACATGGAGATTTAACAGAGATGGCAGATGCAAGCTGGGAGAAGACAGTTCACGATGATGAGTGAAAATTACAAAATGAATGAGTTAAATTATTACTTATAGTTCTGGGTGCCACCGAACGCAACCTAAAAGAAAATCTCTTGATGTGAAGATTGACATCAAATTGAATGGATATCAATCAGCGTGTGCTCCAGTGGGTTCAGTAGAGCTCGAGAGGCCTGGAGTGGTGTTGATCAGGAGTGAGGAGGCCCAGCAGTGACCTCTCTCTTTACAGCGGCCTAACAAGAGCCTGCTCTACAGGCTGATCTCATCTGTCACTGCATGTCAATGGCACCAAGAAACCCTACGGCCATCATCTGCAATCTTCTTTGGGTCAGAATGGGAAACAAGTGCGTCGGAGACAATACCAAATCCTGCTGTTGTTCAAATCCCTTGTAAGATCAGCGCATCGCAAATGCCTGAAGCCTGGGACTTCTTCTCTCTCTCAAGAGATTTGAGACAATGGAAAGCAATGCTTACTCAATAATATTGTAATAATCCGGAATCGCTCATAGGATGTACAAGATTGGACTATCCCAGGAATGTTTCAAATGGTTGCAAACCATCAGTTTATGAAATTATTTTTTGGTGTCAATGTTCATAATGTAGACCATACCAATGTGCCATTTCTCAAATTAGCACAATAACACTGAGACTCCTTGTGTGTGTGTGAGAATTAGGTTAGAACGCTTCACGTAGGGGAATGTGGGACAAGCAGACACCCAGGCAGACAAAGGTTGTTTTTTTAAAATGTGGGCTCCTGACAAACCGAGTAAGTAAATGATCCTAATCCTACTGTGTGCCCCTCTGATTCTTATGTCGGGGGAGGTAAAAAAATAAATAAACGAATCTATTTCACAGTATTACTTTGCAGATATTTTGCCAGTATAATGTTTCTGTTTTCTGCTCACCTGGAATTTCAGTGACAGGAATATTTGTAAAAATACTTTTACTTGTAACTTTTAATTACACAGAAAAATAATAAACTAACTTGCCTAACCAAAGAATGGCATTTTGGTTTAAGATATCATTAACATCTGAACTGGACCAGCTTCAGTTGACTGTAACAGTTGTAATCGCAGTCTGCTATCCCCCTCTACAGTACAGAGCAGGCAATAGAAATGTTTATATCCATTACTTCATTAAACAAAATACTAAATACTGCATACCTATGCAGGATTTGTTTCACTGTGACTTACTGTACAATTGATTCACATTGTCTAGCTTTCAAATCGAAAATACAGAACACAAACATCTTGGTGTGCTACGGATTTAAAATAACATTCTATATTTTCTTTTAAGCTGAAAATCACTATTCTCTTAAGAACGCTACTGCATGGTTTAGTGGAGCAGTTATTTAAGTTATACCACATTTATCCTCGTATTGCATAAAACCAGGGTGACAGGTTTCGCCTGCCACTCACTTTCCACTGAGTTTAAGCACATTGCTGACCATGGCTCCAATCCCATCAAAGATCAAATGCAGCTGGGTGTCACACATGAATGCTGGAGACGTCACCACCTTGTTTTTTTTGTCAACATGGGCCTCGTAATGAATACAGGTCAAGGTTCAAACATTGGCAAAATGAAATATATAAATAGAATACCGAGTCGAATTTGGCATAATATTGCTCTTACAAAATATTATCCAGCTTTTATGTTGTTTCACGTGAAACAAGACTCAACCGAATAAGTAGATTTGAAAAACCAACAAAATGTTCATAAAATTACTTTGTTTTCTACCACGTATTCATAAATCTGTTCTTCCCATACAGACACAATTGGCAGTGTTGACTGTGGCGAGAGATAAAGGATATAGTGACGTCTTTAACACAGTGCTTGGCACCCAGGGCTTTTACAGCCTGGGCTGTGCCCGCGTATGGCCACTTGCCCCCCTCCTCCTCCTCATGGCCCACAGTGACTTCCACCCCGGGAAGCAGCTTAGCGGCGAGGACAGGAGAGATGCAGCACAACCTGAGTCAACACAGAGAGGAAACAGATTCCTTTCATTGGTCTTTTTAAGTAAAAAAGAAGATGTGAGCATAGAGTACAGGTACTATATTAGGTCTGCCGTCTTCATTGTATCCCACTTACCCAATGGGTTTGCCAGCTTTGTGAAAGTCCTTGATGACACGCTCTACATCCTTGTTCACTTTGCAGTCTGGCCCATCAACCGCAAACGATGACCTGCAGGAAAATCAGACAACGCTTGGGACATTATGCTGTCTTGAATGGCAAAACAAACATAACATTAACAACATGATATTCAGAGAATAAAAATATGTTTTTTTTTCACCTACAGATTTTTTGCTGCCCCAAAACCCCCTGGGAAGATGACGCCGTCATGGTTGCTGACACTTAGCTTGGCGAGGTCTGTGATATAGCCACGGGCTATACGTGCAGACTCAGACAACACGTTCCTGATGAGCACAAATAACCGCATAGGTATCATCTCACTTGACTTTCCACTTCATGTTCAAAGTCTGTATGTATGTACACTGTATTCACAGTATTTTTTTGATTATTGTAAACCATGTGCAGGCCTGCAAGCTTACTGACCTGGATTCCGCCTCCGCTGGCTGACCTTTGCCATGGTCAATCACGTGCATCTGGGAGATATCAGGAGCATACATGTGGACTTCTGCTCCACCCCTGCTGAGATGCACCAGAATCCTGTAGCATGCACCCAAAGACAGCCAAACAAATACAAAAAAACACATCTGTATACATATATATGTATGATAGAATGTAATTGGCAATGTTTATAAAATATTGTAAATATAATTAAATACATTGTGTAGCGATATCTTACAAGCCTTAGCATTATTGTTCAATAAGGATTTACATTGCAGGCGCAGTCGAAATTAGCGTGGGTTTTCTACAGACCAATGTAAAATGCTTTTGTGAATTGTAATTCAATATTGGCTAATGTTTCCTTCATACTTACGCTGATGCTTCATGGATCTCTGTGCCATCATACACCCCGCAACCAGACAGCACCTGACAAAAATGTTGTTGAAGTGGACGTGCACGTCACAACTACGATTTAAGATTATGGTTTATTCTGCAGCCTAGTAAAACACGTGCACATGCCAATAATACCCTACTTACAACAGCTACTTTTGCCCCGCAAATGCCGACTCCTGTGTGAAAGCATGCGTTCACCTGTGGTTTTATTAAGTAGGGTAAAGATTTAAAAGCTACGGATCTTAAAGCAAACATTTTTGCGCGATTAAAGTTCACTTCAGACAGATGAGATTCCGCAGAGTTGGTGGTACTTGAAATTGACAGGTTGTGCTTGCATTGACGCACGAGCAAGCAAGGTCGAGCAGAAAGAAAAATAGTTAATGATGATAAAATCAAATTATAAAAAAAAAATTGTATTGTATATTGTGTTACTGTCTGCTCCTTGCACCCTGACAATATTTATTTATTGCATTTATCGTAGTACTTTTCAACCCAACCTGGAAGAACTTCGGATTGTTGCCGTAATACTCAAAATAGGAACGCAGTTTGAAAATGTTGGTAACACTCTGAATGCACGTTTCCGCAGATCGTTGTAATCAAACTGTACATTCAAGAACCAGGAAGATATTTCTTTACATGATGGGTTCTGAAGTTGGATCTGAATGTGCTCAGTGAGATTCATGAAAGGCGGAAAAAAGCACCATAATCTGGTCTGCGCCAGCGACAATTTTACATTCTAACAGCGACATCTTGTGGTGTTCTAACACTACACATTTTCTTCAAGAAAACAAAATACAAATATTGACAGCTGTCATAAAACTTTAATGCGTTACAGTCACAGTCCATGTTTCTTAGAATATATTAGTGGCATTCCTATATTTACGATAATCCTCTTTGAGTAAAAGCAATAAATTCAGAATGAAGAAAGATTGGAGGTAGGGCACAGCTCATCGGCTTACTCATGAGGTGGAAACAATGTCCAAACATCTAAAGTATCCTATTATTTTTATAGCTGATTGTTTAGAGACCTAATTGATTGACATGGCTTGTGCTTTGTTTATGTTTTTGCAAAAAACTTCAATCCAGTTTGAAGTCTTTAGTGGTCACAGCCAAACAGTTCCTGGGCGACCCTATGTTGTTCAGGAAGGGCCCTGCCTGTTATCATGATCATGGGGCTTTCAAATGTGTAAAAGTGATTTCCCACGATGATCTTCACACCATCAGGACCACATAAGCTAGCGTCAATCCTCTTGAAAAGGGAAGGTCGACCTTCCGTTGCAGGAGCACGGGGGGAAACCTTTAGATCTACCGTATAGACTGTCCCGCCTAGAGATAGAAAAAATACACATGCCAATACTATGAGAATTTGTTTAGGTTAGGACTTGATTGATCTGTGGATGGACAAATGATGACTGTATATGTTGATAACGTTCAAGATTGTCATAGCGATGCCCTTTGTCCTAACAATAATTGTAAAACTTATACCTGATATCCTGTTTGGCATTTACCTTTAATGACATGAACAATGCTGCTATTCTGGCAGATAAACGCAGCGTTCACAGGGCCGTCGATGCCCAGCTCATTCTTCAGCGGCTTGGGATATCCCTCCAGGTGGGTGTGGGGCTCCCCCACTTTGTAAAGGTACACGTCATGACCCTGAAGCCCAGAGCAGGGTTGATAGTCGTCATTGTAAAAATGAAGCGTTGTATAGATACCAGTGCACACGTGCATGTTTGTGTTGTTCACCACCAACGGACCTTGATCATGTAGAGGTGGTTATCATAGGTGAAAGCAGCATCCACTTCGTCGTGCAGCTCCTTGAAGGCACTGTCGATGGAATCCGATTTCAGCGTGTCATCTGCCTCACCCCGGCGCATGTAATGGTGGCCTGGGGCAAAGAAAACCTTTAACAGTGATTATGTTGTATTTACATACCTGTAGAAACATAAAACAAACACATGTTAGAACATACATTGTCATTGAATCAGAAATATGTCTTGTTCTTGGTAATAATCAGATTATAATGGAATTTTAGTGAGTGCTGAATATTAAATAACAATGCATACTAAAGAGGTCCCACCTCTGAAAGCAAAGAGGTCCCCATCATCGTCTGAGGTGATGGCATCCAGGTGTACCCGGCTGCAACGCTCTCTCTCCACATGGTCACTGGCATCTCCTGATGAGCAAGCCAACACACATCTTCTGACGCTGCCCCGTCAACTGTTCCACTGTTCACGTTATTCAGTAAGTCGTAAACAAAAATCCATAAACGTTTAGTGGTTGAGTTACTAACCGAACTTTGAGCACCTCATGAAGAAGTCGCGGGCCTCCTTGGGGTACTTGCCATGCACTTCACCGGTCTTGGGGTCAAACTTGGAGAACTGGTGTCCGTGGAAGCAGTAGTAGTGTTCCATGAAGCGGAAGGCAGAGGTGCAGTTGGGCATGCCTTTGAACTCCTTCTCGTCCACTGTTTTTTGCTGGATAGTGTAGTGGTAGATGTCGTCACCTTTGTTAGATATGTAATAGAGTGTCATGTGTTGTTGCACATTTTGCTGTGCGTGTTTTAAGCTATAATTGTATTTATACAAGGAGAAGTATGATTAAGACAGGAAAATATACATGTGTATTAGTAAAACTTTATCTGTTTAATCGACAAACAAAAGAATATTTTAGACCTTAACCGACCCTTGAAGAAAATGACCGAGTCCTCATCACACTCCGGTTTAGGACACTGCAGCGCAGCGTCCAGATGGTCGGGGATCCCAGGGAAAACCTCCGAGATATCTTTAGGATAGCCCTCTTCCAGCTTGTGCTGGTAATAGCTAAACACCTTGTGGTCCTGTAGTTGAGTGGAACGAGACATAGAAAAATGAAATCTGCTTCACTACTTCACATTGAGCAGTTCAAACGTGCAAAGACTACTTTAGTTTAAGACTACTTTACTTTGGCCTACCATCCTAGTTCTAGTTGAGTGACTTTGATCGAGTTCATAACAAGTGAAAAACTGTTTGTGGGATCGTACCAAGAAGAGGAAAATGTGGTCGTGGTGTTTGGGATCGGCCTCGTTGTGCATGCGGAAGGCAGCGTCCACGTGACCCAGGTGGTGATGCTCATCCAGCTCATTGAAGGACTTGTTTGCCAGCTCCGCCTTACCATGAAAACCCTTGAACACGTAGCCACCTGACAGAAAAGAAAAAGTCATGCTTGTACAATATCCTGGTTACTTTAAATATGACGTGGGCATTAAAACTGGGCATGGAAACTAATGGAAAGTATTCAAACATCATATGAATCATATTGGAACGTTGCTGACTTGTTGTGTAGATGTATACTATGATGTTTTTCTTTCCGCGTCATTGACTGACCCTTGAAGAAGTATGGGATTCCTTCCTCGTTCACAACCACAGCGTCCATCTCAAGGCCCTCACAGCGGTCCAAGGCTGGCCCGGAGTGAGGATGGTGATCATGTCCCTGTTTCTTATGCTCATCATGTGCCTCTGAATCAACAGGGGCTCTAGTTAGTTATTGTTAACCATTCCATTTTTGTACCTTAAGTTTAATGCTACGTCATGAGCCAAAATAGTGCTATTTTAATTGCATGATGATCATAATGTTACAAAGGTTCTGACTCACCTCCCTCATGATGATCTCTAGATAAACAGAGAAACATTTCAATTGTTCAAAAGTTTGACAACATTGGCAAATGCAACAAAGCAAACAAAAATTATTTTTTCAGCTGCTATTCTAATGAAGAACATTATTCTTTATAACTTTATGCAAATTTCTACAAATAAATGCTTAAAATTAGTGCTGTTTTCAAGTACAGTGCTGACATATCGAGAGAACACCAACATTAACAGTATACAGTGAAGAAAAAAAACACAAATCACAAAACATCCAATACATTTGCTGCAAGGCAACGAGGCAAAAGTCTAAGTGCCACTCACGGTGGGGCCGCATGGCCGAGAGCCAATACCAGGCAAAGACACAGAGACAGGGAGAGCATCTTCATGGTGACCGGTCCTCTGGATCCTGGCAGGAAAGTTCTGGAGGGTGTAAAGGACTAAAGGTACCTGGGTAAGTCAGCGAGTGGTCATTTATACCCAGGCCATGGTGGGCAGTAACATTAGGTGTCAGAGCTGGGGGAGTTGGCAGCACGTATGCCAACTGGGTTGACGCAAGTGACACGAGGGAGTCTCAAAGTTACCCACAATCTGTAAACAGGGGCCACTGTGCATACGGGCCATCTGTGTTCAAGGTGAATCCTTCGAGAAAATTCAATTTATTGCAGTCTCTGTCTTCAAATTTGTGATTGGATAGTGTGGACTGATGGGTTAACATGTTTATTATGAAGCAGTTAGACAAGGATAACATATTACTAAGACAGCCATATTTTGTACTGAAAATATGTTATAATATGTTATAGTGCTGAAAACATTCAGAACGGTTGACATTGGCCAATTGATTGTTCATTAGTAACATGTTTTACTCAGCTTAAGTAAAGCAACTTAAGGTATTGATAATGTGGACAAAACGTGTAAACCATACAACAACTACTTAGATTTTGGCAAGACTCAAAATATTTGCTTCTGGTAGGGAGGAATTTGTATTTGATTCTTGCTCTAATTGGAGTTCTACAAGCAAACCTATTGGCAGGACATCACTGGATGCACGGGAGACTAGGCTGGCTGATGGTTGTATTGTTTTTGTCAGGAGAAACTCTTAAGAAATGTAGACAAGCTAATTACCCTTGCTTGATTCTGTAAGGTAAGTCACACAGCACAAAAAAAAAAAAAAAACAAGCCTCGACCATGGTTCTTGAATGAGGTGATTCAAGCGCTTTAATATTAACAGACATTTTGGCTCTCTATTGCTTTTCAGGTCTTTCATTGATAATTGACTTTTGGTCTGCACATTTTTATGTTATCAAAGTTATTGTGGGCCTCATCTTCTTATACTACAGATAACGTATTTGTCAACCAATAATTTTAAGATCAAATAAATTATTGTAATTAGTAACCAAGCATTGTTTACTATTTAAGCAATCATGAAGCAAGGAAAAGGCAGTGCATGAAAAATTGATCCCTCCACGTGATTTGATGTCACCCAATTCAAGTGTGCCAATAAGCTATAGTTTCAGAATGACTTGCAACTCCGTTCATCCATCCATCCATCCATTATCAGAACCGCTTATCCTGTGCAGGGTCACGGGGGGGAGCTGGAGCCTATCCCAGCTGACTTTGGGCGAGAGGCAGGGTACACCCTGGACTGATCGCCAATCCATCGCAGGGCTGCAACTCTGTTCAGTTAAGTGAAAATATTGACATGGCCTTTCACAATATCCAACGTCCAGGGGTCAGGGTGAAAAACTGCGGGGTAGCACGTACAGGGGCAGCACGGTGGCTCCATGGTTTGCACTGTTGCATCACAGCAAGAGCACAGTTTGCACTCCAGCAGATCCGAGGGTCTGTCAGTGTGGTGTTTATATGTTCTCACATGTTTGTGTGGGTTTTTCAGATATCTTTGTTAAATATAACATATAATTTTGTAAATGACATAGTATTATTTCTTAAGGATTTGATTGGTGTATCAGCTAGCATTAGTAACCATAGATGGACTTCTAGATATTTTTTGGGACTTTCAATAACTGGAGTAAATTATTGTCAAAAAGCTATAACGTATACTGCATATTTCTTTCTCTTGTACATGGAAATCAAAGAGAACTCTAGGTCTGGAAGTTGGCACAACAATTTCCACCTACAGTATATGTTGCATGAAGAGAATATATAATTTCAGCATGCTTTCTTTTTACATCCAGGATTAAGTTTACTTTTTTTATTTTTTTACAACTGGCTGTGTCGCTGACCATATGGTTTGTACCTACCCAGCGTGTATGAAATCCCTTCTACTTTCTAGCTTCCCTTATTGCAGTGCAGGTGAGGCCTGCTACAAGTAAGGTCTTTAGTGTGACTTGGAGGTTTGTCAATTCAAAGAGAAGTATTGTTATACATTACGTTTTTATCCAATAGAACATTAGGTACTCTGTTTTTATATCATATTTTATAGTTTACTGATGTTGGTTGACAATGCAGAAACAAAGTTTGCCATTATATACAGCTTTATTCGCCACTCATGTTCAAGTTCAAAGTGAAACAAAATAACTAAATATTTAGTTAAATACAGCTCACTCTAAAGTGTATTTAATGAATCTGTTAAAAGTTGAGGTAGTGTTACAGGTTTTGGTTTAATACGTGTATCAAGATTTCTCTTCACTGAAGGATTTAGAAGAGAGTTAGGCAATTCTAATGAAAGCCTCACACCAACATAGGCACCCTACATTAAATTCCCTTCACTCAGAGAAGTACCCACACCGGTAAAGGTCACAGAAAAGAGCTCCACACTGATGTGGGGTGAACTATTCAAGCACCATTGTCCTCCAACACCAACACTTATCGACTATGTAAACATGGTGCCTCCTAGTGGTCACAACCAAACATCTCCAGTGACATCTTATGTGGCTCTGGTCTGATCCTGCTGAAAGCCAGCAGCATTGGGGACTGATACTCAAAGAACTCTGAGCCTACAAAGACCTTGATGCCGTCAGGGCCACACATAGCTGCGTTCAGCTTGGGGAAGGGCAGTCTGGCCTCCTTAACCACGGCCCTGGGAGTGGCACTGAGCTCTATATCAAACATCTGATTACCTGGGGCACAAAGCACACAGTCCCATTAGTACATGGTATATCACACTATGCACTATGCACAACACGATATGCAATTAAATTTGCTCTGAAATGGCTTGGGGCTTCTTTCACGGTATAGTCTGTTTGACCCATACCTTTGGTGGCGTGCAACACTGAATGTTCTCCACAAACAAAGGCACTGTCGAGTGGACCTTCAATGCCAAACTCCTCCTTCAGATGTTTAGGATAGCCTTCCACCAGGTCATACTGATCCCCAGATTTATAGGCAAACACCTGGTCACCCTGTCATGTGAGCACATTGCGGAAAAAACAACACTTAAAAGTTGAGTGAATTCAATTGTTTACTACTCTGTTTCAATCAAATGTATTAGCATTCGTTTTCGGTGACATCAACTTTGTTTAATTTGTTTACATGCAACTCGAGACTTTTAATTGACAGCTTTATTTTCTCTAACCATCTAATTACCGTGGTGATGTAGAGCAGGCCGGCATAAGAGAACACAGCGTTCACTTCACTTTTCACATCTTTGAAGGACTCAGCCATGGGAAAGGCATGCCAGCCATCTCTGTTCCTCTCGTCCTCGCGCATGAAATAGTCTCCTGATGGCCGAGGTCGTGAAGTGGTTGGTGGTGCAAAACACACAATTATGTATTTGATTGGTAATACACACAAAAAACACACAAATATGTATTTGATTAGTGATACACACAAAAACACACAAATATGTATTGGATTAGTAATACACACACAAACGCACAAATATGTGTTTGATTAGTAACACATACAAAAACACACAAATGTGTATTTGATTAGTAATACACACAAAAGCACACAAACATGGATTTGATTAGTAATACACACAAGTACACACACCATCGCCTCAAAGACCTTTCATGATACCATCTCACAATAGATACGTGAGCATTGGCCTATTCACACCTCTGAAAGCAATTGCCCGTTCCAGGCCATCTGAAGCAATGGCATCCAGTGCAACATGACTGCAACGCTCCCTCTCCGTGTGGTTACTAAGACGGCCTGCATGGTACAGGAAACATAAAGGAGGGGTTTGACAGAAGAGACATACACATCGGGGAACGGTAAATAACAGTAATGTGACCCGATATACAGTATAACATAATGACAGCAAACCGAAGTTGGGGCACTTCATGAAGAAGTCGCGTGCGTCCTTGGGGTACTGCCCTGTGACAGAGCCTGTGACCGGGTGGAACTTGGTGAACTGGTGGCCATGGAAGCAGTAATAGTGGTTCTGCCACCGGAGGGCAGAGGTGCAGTTGGGGAGGTGAGTCCAGTGGCTGCTTTTCACCTTCTTAGTGAAAGTGTCATAGTGAAACACCTCACACCCTGTCATGTGGCCAAACACAGGGGCTTGGGTCAGAATCAACGTTGCAAGAAAATTTTATTTTAATAAAAGATTTTTTAATGAAAGATTTGGATGGTTCAAAAACTTTTGTAAATACATGCAAACGTCTATTTTTGCTAACCGTCTGTCGTTGTGTGTTGTTTGAGTCTTTGAAATCATTTGCTTACTTTACTTTCATTATGAACATTGTCACTAACAGCACACGTCTCACCCTTGAAGAAAAGGACGGAGTCACGGACACACTCTCCCTTTGGGCACTCCACGGCCGCATCGATGTGGTTGGGGATGCCAGGGAACACCTCAGAGATGTCCTTAGGGAAGTCCTTCTCTAGTGTGTGGTCGTGGTAGCTGAACACCTTGTCATTCTGAACCAGAGAGGCCCATATGTTACACGGCATAAATCATGAAGAGGTTTTTACACAATCTAAACCGATGTAATATCATTCATCAGGCCGGAGGTTAGTTTGGCTGAGGATGAATAGTGTGAAGGGGAAACACACCAGGAAGAAGAAGACATGTTTGTGGTCAGCGTCGTCTGAATGGTGGAGACAGAGGGCAGCGTCGATATGCCCCATACTATGATGCTCATCCAGCTCCTTGTAGGCCTTGTTAATCAGATCAGATGGACCGTGGAAGCCTGTCCACATGTGGTCACCTTTCGCAAAAATAAGAATATGTCACATATGCATATGTCATGTATTACAGGTTTAACAGGAATATCAGAACACATTGGCAAATATGAAAAGCAAAAGATTTATAATAATAAAAATACATTATCTACGTAAAGCGCTTAAAACACTCAAAGACCTTTATAGAAGTAGGTGATTCCCTTTGCATCTGGAGCTATGGCATCAAACTCGATGCCTTCGCAGCGGTCCATCTGGGCAGCGTGGTGCGCGTCATCACCCTCTGGAGACCACAACGGTGTTTAGTGGCATAGATAAAAGAAACTCACGAGAGACATGTGTGGCTGAAAGGCATTCAAACGTTATCTATCATTAGGGTCCAAACCTACATCTATTGGTTTAGCTCAGTTTGTTTGTTTATCTTATCTGGACCACGGGCCTCTTTGTCAAAAAAAGAGCATGTTTGACCAACTTGGGGAAATGTTAGAAGCATCTGTTTAAAATAAGCACACTAATTTACTCTTTGATAGATTGTTTCACTTTCAATTCTGCAGTGGGTGTCGAGTCAAAGAATAATTTAGATCTGTTAAAAATAAACTATCGGTTTCAAAGATCCTGCAGCCAGCCAGAGGTGATTTGGTCCTATAACACTGACTATCCAAACCTGACTCGTTTGCTGCACTTCTGAACTGTCCCTGCGATGGATTGCTAAGGTAAGGCGGTTTTTGTGTATTTTCTTTAAATTCTCAATGAAGCCTTCAAACTTTAACGAGCCATTTTTAGGGATGCACAAGCCCCTTGCTTAACATCTGGTTGAGAGAATTGTACCTGTCATCATGGCGCCATCATGCCTACAGAAACAAAATAAGAGGATACTTAATTGTCAGCCAATATTTAATGTACTTAAAGTTAGACATTGGTAAATATTACAATTTGGCAAAATGACCGAAACATCACTGGATGTACATAATTCATTCATTGATAACAAACCAATGGTCATAGTTAAACAATAGACAAGAGTAAATTGGTGAATCAAAGCATGAAGCAGTCATGGAGAGGAAGTTCAGGAGAGGTTTTACTTACGATGGGGCACCACGGCTGAGAGCCAGGGCCAGGCACAGACACAGAGTCTGGGAAAGCGGCTTCATAACGAGCAGTCCTCTGGGTTCAGACGGGAGAACTTCTGGAGGGAGTAGAGCCGGTGGGGGGCTTGTGATGAATCTTTATAGCCCTGCCGGTGACCTCTGAAGGGGGCTGTAGGATAGGTTGATTGGAGAGGGGTGGAGCTCTATACAGACAACACAAAGGTCAAGGGAGGTTTGCAGATTCAATTTGGGAATATTTAATGTTTCTAGGAATAGGGAAGCTATACTAGGAAAGCAAAGCAAGAAGAGGGAAGATGATATAAGTATCGCTATGTTATGTTGATAAGGTTCCATCCACTTGTTGATCATTACTGCCTTTACTTCGACGAAGGTCTGGCTGTGTGAGAGCTGGTTCCAATAGAGCTGATATCAAAACATCAGGGCTGAGCACACTATGTTTAAACATTTAAATACTAGTAAGTCCTGTGAATTGTAAGTTAACTTAGATAATAAATGGATGATGTTTGTATGTATGCATGTATGTATGTAAGTTTGACCCTTGTATGAGCATGTTTTGGAAGGGTGACAAAGTCTAAGTCAAATTGTGCAACTGTTTTCCATTATTGTGTCAATATTGTGTAAGCATAAAATATAGCTCCTTTGTTTACTAAATACCACAAAACTCTGTCTGCTATGTATTGCTTAAACTTATGCAATATTAGCCAAAGAGTAAACTGAAGAATAGCATGACAAATCCACACGAATCATAAATGCACAACATATAAAGTATATCTAACACAGCAGATCCATCCATTCATTGGGTCAAGTCCACAATCCATGTTGACTTTATGCTAGTATGACCTAGGGCACAGGCTCCAATCAAGCAGTGCTACTTTTATCCCAACGGGTCTCTGTTATATGCAGTTACATACATGAACTGTCAGAAGAATATACTGAATGCTAGTCAACCAACATTTAAAAGAAGTGCCACACTGACTTGTAGACGTGGTGTGGGAGTTGGATTGACCCATCATTGATTTCTTTCAAATCTGCAGTTTTCAAAAGCTTCCTTGGTGACACGTGAGACAGTCCGATGCTTCCCTTAGTAACAGCAATTCTGTGTTGTACAGAAGCAACAAACGATAAATGTGGGAAAACAATGTTAAAACTTCAAAACATTATAAGACCATTATTAGAATGATGTCTTTGTCATTGTAGAGTGAACTGAATAATATCGGTGCAGGTCAAACACTTTTAAGAAGCATTTAGAGCTAATTTCTGGCACTAGTAATCAGCTTCTAAGGAAGATAAAACATTTCAAATCACTGGTTGCTGCAGATAATGCAAATGAGATAAGACCATGCAATGAACTGCTCTCACATCTTTTGCAGGCATTGTTCATGGTTTTGAGGTTTGAATCCTGCGTTGTTTTTACTGTGGATGACCACAGTAAGAGAGAAAAAACATGAATGACATTAGGCTTGCACTTGAGATAAGACCGGATCTTGTTAAAGTTCTGATCATCAAGACCAAAGTTAGCATTGCAGAAATACATCATATCTGCCTGAAGAAAACAATTAGGCTTCACCCTTTTGTTTTATCACAGGCTACCAGTAAATCTTTGCTAAGACCCAAGTAGTGTTAGTTCTTGGGCAGCAAATTCCATCCGTCCATCCATCCATTGGCAATACCACTTATCCTATGCAGGGTCGCTGGAGCCTATCCCAGCCGCCATGGGCGGAAGGCGGGGTACACCCTGGACATATCGCCGGACTATCGCAGGGCTAACATATAGACAGACATACCATAACTCACACACACATTCACACCTATGGACAATTTAGAGTCACCAATTAACCTGCAAGTTTTTGGACTGTGAAACGGAACCGGAGTACCCGGAGGAAACCCACGCTAACACGGAGAGGACATGCAAACTCCACACGAGCCTTAAACTTCATTTAATGCATCGACACTATATTCTAGACCGTTGGGAGGATATGGGAGGAAATTGGCGAACCACCCCCTGATTGCACCTGCCCCTACCCCTGTACGAGCACACAACTGAACCCGCACGCGAGCACACACGCGCGCACACACGCACACACCCGAGAGAGAAAGCGAGAGAGACACTCAAATACATGCACAACCACTGACACACAAGCACGCACGAAGACAAATGTTTATTATTTTTATAATTAGGTTTGGTAAAAAAATTACATACCATTCATCCAACTGATATGCAGTTAAAAAGTATTGAGTGAATAAAAGCATTTACTTATACTTGCATTCAAAGTTGTGGAATGTAGGGGACAGCCTACGTATTGGAGGACACGTGATGCACTATAGAACAGGGATAGCCTATCGAAATTTGAGACAACGTGATGGGTTAGAAAATTTCTTGCACGGATGTCAACCGTGTTGTAGTCTTTAACGGATCAACTGAATGAACCTTGTCGTGTGTGAATTATTACAGACCGGCAAGTGTAAATATGGAAACTGAAGACTAGCGCTGGACTGAATATTAATCAACGAGGAAGAAAGCTTTGTCTATCGCGCGACCGCCCAATATATGAGGTTAGTTTAAAGTGTTTCACACCGCACACATTTGTATTGGACTGCTCCTAATCTATTAAAAAACTCGCGCACTAAGGTACAGTATATTTATAAATAGCCAGTGTGCTACACAATATAGTTTTTTTAACCTCCAGTTAAGTCCAGGGTTATAAAGGCGGAATGCGAGTGACAGCTGCTGTCGATACAGCGGTGGAGCACCTGTAGCCTGTCGGTGATGAACAGGAGAATGTTGTGAATTTGAAGTTGATCAATCATTTTTTGGATGAACGTTCTGCGCGTGAAGTTGAACAAGAACACCATTCATTTTTTTTTAACCTCGACACAATATTATATTTCAACGTGATATGTCTGATCCGAAATAAATATTGGTGTGGAATTTCTGGCAAATTATCTAATTCTAGAATTTCCCTCCTTTTCACCTATTCATCAGTTTATTAAAGCAGCAAACCTAAGAATGTTTTAAAATGTCCATAATTTACCCCAGTTGAACTGAAGGGTTTGTCTTTTTAAACTACAGATGATTAAACCCGAAGTTTGGGCTTCTGTAATGGCCAAGATACATGTAGATGATGCAGACCTAGGCTACTTCTATTGTTCTAGTTTTGCAGATGCACCTGTGTGCACAACATGTCGTCTTCAAGCCAACCTAGTTATTGCTGCCAATGAAACACTTCATGTCTTGTATTTACTGAGTGTCTCATTTAATGGATTGCTGCCCCTCAGGTAATCAAGTAGAAGAGCTGATTTTGCAAATGTACACTACACTACTACATGGCTTGTTCAATGTCCTGGGTACTTTCTGCTTGCCCCTCTTCAGGATTGCTTTTAGAACATGTAAATGCAGAGTCAGCTCTTCAATTTTACCATGGAGTGAACATATAGTATAAAGTGCCTTTGTCAGCGACTTTGAGAAAGTAGGGAGGAATGCGTTTTAACATGGGCGTATCAGCGGGCTACTGTTTTATCACATCTGCTTAATCATAAGCATATGAAGCCGATTTTGAGTTATTTGACCCTTCCCACGCCTCTCTCCCTCTGATAGTAAGAAGCACGGAATGATGCGCTGAAGCTGGAGGCTTCTGACAGGCTTCTGTGAACGAACTTTGACCCCATACAACCCATCCAACACATCCAACCCCTCCTCTCTTGGGATAAATAGCACACGTTCCTAACTCACTCACACACACACACACACACACACACACACACACACACACACACACACACACACACACACACACACACACACACACACACACACACACACACACACACACACGCTCTCTCT
>JAVQJS010075904.1:0-27184 GCA_036024795.1 Galaxias rostratus
CATAATTTGACAAACTTTTTTTTTTTTTTTTTTAAGTGATAAAATGTCTTCTCCAGACAATGTCCCTTGGACGTTATTTGCCCTCTACAATTGGCTAGCGATTGTTTTTTGTGACACTCGACAAATCCAAATCAGATGCCGGTTTGGATTATGTGTTCTTTTTTATGAGCGGTATAATTTAATAATCCAGTCATAAACAGTCAAGTGCTGCCTCAAAGTACCTTCTCAACGGGTGACTTGCAGTGACAAAGTTTTGTATTTCTTCCGCTGACACAATGCAGTCAGGGATTTAGCTAGTTCAAGCCATTCCTGTCTTGTGTCTTCTTCTCTGTGACTAATAATGAGCTGCATGTCTTTCTTCAATCTCTCTTTCCTCCATCTCACTTTTCCGTCTCTTCTTTCCGCTAACCCTCTGTCGCCTTGTGCTACCATGTTAAATATCCACTTGGGAAGCGAGTGGAGGCTCCTCTTTGCTCAACCTGGATTTCTTTGGGCCTGTGGAGGACTCTGGCTCAAGCAGTTCCACCTCTATCCCAGGTCAGCAATGCTGAATTCCCCATAGCGACCCCCTCACTCCAGACTTGGCTTTTCTTTCTCTCTACTTTATACATTCTGTCTCTGATTTCTGTTAAACCAAATAAAATCTTTGGCTGTTTTCAAACCAGAGAAAAATTTAAGTAATCTCTAACGTTTTTAATACAGTATATGGGCTGTTCTCTGATAAGCATGACATATCTCTCAAACAACATAAGAAAAAAGGATAATGAATGTAATCTGACTTTTTATTAGCTAGTGCAGAACAAATTAATGTTGTTTATTTGAAGGTGTGGATCCAGAGCTGTATGAGCTGACCACAGCTAAACTGGACCCCAGTGGTTCTGGCAGCCGTGTAGCTGATGCCTTTGCCCGCCTTATGTCCACCATGGAGAAAACCAGCACCTCCAACAGGTATGGCCGCTTGTCTCTTTCTTCGCTGCATCTTTGTTTTGCACAGAATCGAGACACAGTAGGTGTTCCGATAGTAATGCTGTAACTCTGCAACAACATATCCTTATATATATATATAAGGATATTTTGGCCTTTTGGAGAGAGCTGTTGAATAACCTATAGTACAGCCCCATTGTTTGTGAACCACAATGAACAATAGAACTGATTCGTGGGTAGCTTGATAAAGAAGACCACCTGGATGTTTACAATTTGCAGGAAGCCCAGGAGAGAAGAGAACCTAAGCGAGGAGGCAGCAAAGGTGATTGCAGGCCTGCCAGACTTGTCCTTCATGCAGGCAAAGGTGCTGATGTTCCCCGCCACCCTAACGCCGCTGGGCTGCACCGATCCTACATCCAACTGAACCCAACCCTTACAAGGCCTCTGCTCCTCCAACTCCATCCTTTGACAGTCTATTGTTCTCCTCCTCACTTTATGAAGCTGTAGTTATTTTTGCCTCAGAACCGTTACTTTGTTTCGATTAATCACTTTTTATTTAGCTTTTTTCAGTTTTTAATATTTTTAATCAGGTGAAATGTTTCTATATCGTTCATTGGAATGAAAGAAGATCGGATTTAAAGACTGCCCAAGCCTGCACATAAATTCGGTAGAAAGCATATTTATAGAGTTCTTAATTTTGTAGCTCCACAACGATTAGGCATGTTTATACTAGGAATCAATGTGTATATAATCAGGGACAAAGTGTTCTATTTTTTTCTTGTTTTTTTAATTGATTTTCTGTGGTGAGTGTGCGTAAATGTTTGTCTTTGTGGAAATTAACACTGATTGAAGTTCTTAAAGAAAGGGTTGTATAACTTGAAGTGGAATAAAGTAACTATACTAAAATATAAATATTTCTATATACAACTTGAAACCACACTGCCTGCGAAATCCAATTGAAGGTTTTCCCTTTTGTGTTAATGCCCGTTGTTTGAAATGTTTTGTTTTTTTGGCGTATTTACTTTTCTTTCCATGTCATTCGGGGCATATATTTTATCCAATGCTTATATTCTGACTACATCGCTGAAGTGTGCTGTTACTGTTCGAAGTTTGTCTACACTAAAAGGAGTCCATCCCCATCATTGAAATGGATGACTTGTGTTTAGTGTTTTTTCAAGTTATTTAAATTGTTTTGTCTCTGTTTGGGCTTATAAGTAGGAAAGGGGACATGTTATTGGCTTAAACCACTGACACAATGAGGCCCAGTTTCCCATACAGGGATTAATAGTTCTAGACTAAATCTCACTGTCAATGGAGATTGTCCATTGAAAATGTTGGGGGTTTTGTCTTGGATTTGGCTAAATCCCTGTTCGGGAAACCGGGCCTATAAGCCTATCAGTAGCTGAATGAAGTTGCTCTACATTACAAGGGAATTAAGGGACCAATTTCTGCTTCCGTGCATTGGGTTATACACACCGTTTTCTATGAGGTGCTTTTGATTTTGCTATTTGTTTTGTTGTACTACTGTCAACCTGTTCCCTGGAGGATTTTGCACATTGTAAAGATGAAATGGATGTAATCATAGTTCACTGTGGCTTTAGACTGTACAGTAAAGCTATGGACTGTAAAATGTATGGGAAAATTCCTATGGAAAACATGAATCACTTAAAGAGCCTGTAAAAAGGTTAACGTGCATGCTGGCTTCTTTTCAGACTTAAGTGTGTAAATTGACTTTTAGTGTACACAAGAAATTAAAAATAATTTAAGAGAAATTTGTTTTGGTCTCTGAATTCAGATTTACCATCTTGATTCATAATCCACAGGTAAAATGTATGGAATTCCTTCTCTCATCTCTCAGTAATTTTAGGGCACGTTTGGCCTCCGCGACAAACTAACTTAAATGCCATTTTAATTGTAATTGCAATTGTTTAATTGTTAGTTGACATTGTCAACTTTTCCAAGTTTATTTAAGATTGAATTCATTGTAGAACAGTGCCCACATTCACGGACAGCGTAGAGGACACGTTAAAAAAAATGCGTGTAAAAGAAGATGACTTTGATAGACAAGATGAGATCTAAATAACTTCAACTTCAATAATATGCAAATTGCTTCATCTGGGCTTCTTGCTGATTAAAAACAAACAAAAAAACACCACCGTTTTCAATTAAGGTGAGTTTGCTCGTTCTAGGACTAAGTGATCCGCGCAATAATATGTGGGCATTTTGGTGCATAGCGAGATAACCGTTTAAAAAACGGTGGTCGTCAAAGTACTTGAATTTCACTTACATCGATCCTATGATCCGGACTTGTTCAATATTCTGGTTTTCCGGACATAAATTAAGTCTAGTTCTTGACTAAAGATACAGTGTAATTGTAGTTCCACGTCTCCTCATTCAGTCATGGGTTAAGGTTCCTTTGCAAATGTTAGTTTATCAACAGTAGGCATGTTGATGACGTTACTCTGCGCTGCACTTAGTAAGTTTTGTCCCTTATCTCGTGTCATTTCTTATCACGTGAAGGCGGGTTTATCCCTAAATCTGCTTATTATAGGCCTCAAACCAACTCTCCCTCGAAGATTCATCTCCAGTCATTTCTAAACAGCAAACTTACTTCAAATAATATATATGCGTCTAATTGGCAATTACTTTAGGGAGGAAAGCTATATTGGGTCTGGTCAGTGCAATGCTGACATCCTTCTATTATGTTGTTCAAGAAATTTCGCTGAATTATCAACCTTACCACTGTCCCTAACTTGGGAGTGAACCACAGTTAAAACGCATGGGCTAATAAATTAGTTATGCATGACTAACTGAACGTTAGATGAAATTAATGAGCAGGACCATCGCTTGCATCTAGTCTGGCCAATCTCCTCTGTTGACACATAACTTCAATGGCTGTTTTCATTGGAGCTTTAGGTTTGGAGCAGCACACCCTACAGAGGACCCCTACATTCAGATCTCAGACCAGCATTCCTCCAATCTTTAGATTTAAAGAACAGAAAAGGCCTGATTTAATTTTCCGACATTAAAAGATGCAATTTGAAAGGAATAGAAGACGACCAATGTGTATCAAAGATCTCCTTCATTGTTTAATAGTAGACATTGCACCACAAAAATGTAATGTCCGCAGCCACAAATCATGTGCCAAGATTACAAATTTCAGCTCCTTGTCATGTCATTAATTTCACCTGCTTCTCTACATATTGAGCGAATCAGTTCTTACATATATGTATAAATATATACAGTTTGTAGATTACTTCCAAAGCATTTATGTTGAAATTGTGTTGTGCTGTTGGTTGAGACACATTAGCAAAGGAAAAAACATCTTTGACATCAAGCCTCTAATGTAGCACATGCTTACGTCATATCACTTATGTCAGCAGAGCAAACACATAGCCTATGTACAGGAATGTTGACCACTACTATAATACAAAACCAATCTTCAGAGAAAATTCTATTCACCATCACCGGCATATTGCATATGCTAACCACAAAGGGCACCAAAGGCATATCATCTATAACTCCTGCCACCAAGGCACTGGCACATGGTTTAGGGACAACAATGGAATGTTGGACCACATGACAAAGGGCGGTTCTTTTTGGGACTGGTGCACAAAAGTGCTTTCTTAATGACTGCATTCCAGATGCAATAATCGTTGTATCAATCGGTTCTGCTTACATGCATGATGCTCATTAAGCATGTGCTTCATTCGAAGTGCTAACTGATTATTTTTGGGAGAGGAGATTCAAACCATGCTGTTGTCCACAGCGAAATAAGGAAAATAACCATTTTAGAAAAGTCACTTGTCTATCAAATCCGATAGAGTAGGGCAAAATGTTGTTTACTTGCATTTTTTCTCATTTATTAACATCACACTGCATGGGCTGTTAAAAAAAATTGCTGTTTCAGGTACGTGTTAAGTATGTAAAAAATAGCTCAGAGGGTAGTGAAGGTAATGAATGGATAGGCCCATTGTCCTACTGCTGACTTTGTTTGAAATTGGGTTTCTGGTATTGCAGCTGCACACACCCAAAGCCCAAGCCATTCAAAGTCTTCCCTCAGTTCTCTCCTCTCCTCTCTCCCTCTCTACCTCCCTTCTCTCGCTCTCTTGATATTTGTGGAACATAGTAACGTATGAGATTGGTTGTGGGTCTGGTTGGGTGAAGGTAGGGACTGAGAGGCCTCAGCAACAGCCTCCAGAGGAAGTCTTGACTGGTGTGCTAGTGATATTGACATCAGACTTTTCAGAGCCTCCAGCAGTGGCTCCAGGACCCATCCTCTTCTTGATCTCGGCAGCCATTGTCATGAAAGCCTGCTCCACATTGGTGGCACTCTTTGCGCTTGTCTCCAAGAACGGAATCCCTAGGTTGTCAGCAAATTCCTAATGGGGTAATGCACAAAATATCAAATACATTCCAAGCCAAGCCAAACATGGAATGGGACGAAAACAAACAGCAAGCATTTTTTCTCAACGTTAGTGCTGACCTTGGCTGTTGTATAATCCACAACCTTCTTAGTTGTCAGATCACATTTGTTGCCTACTAACAGCTTGTTGACATTCTCACTGGCATAGCGATCAATCTCCTGTAACCACTGTTTCACGTTGTTGAAAGACTCCTGAAATTGACCATTTGAAAGAAGGCAAGAACAAACATCTGCTGACTATACAAGTTATATCGCACACACTGCAATCGTTCAATCACAATCCATTGTAAAACAAAATGAGATTATGGTGGATCACTAGATGGATGCACTGACCTGATCTGTCACATCATAAACTACAATAATGCCATGTGCTCCTCTGTAGTAGCTTGAAGTGATGGTACGGAACCGTTCCTGACCTGCAGTATCCCACTGTGAACAAATAATTGTCATCCCTAGGGCTGCTAATATTCATTGTATTGGTAATCAAGCATTTTAACGATTAACCATATTGACAGAAAAAAAGGATTATAGAAAATAATTACCTTTGTTTAATTCAAAATGTACATTGTACAACTGGTAAGCATACTGCACTAAGCAGTCATGTTCTGAATTTGTTAAAATTAGTCATTAGGGGGAGGAGATTTTATTTTTATTGTAAACCATGTGATCAATTATTAGGTTCTCGTGTTTTAATGTTCAATAAACAATGCATTTTTTCAAACTGTCGGGGTCTGCAGCACCGCCATACACCCTTTTTTTCTGAAATGCTCCATTTTAGCGCCTGTCTCTAAGACCACCTTTGGACAAGCCCAATCTGCCCTGATTGGTCAGCTGGCCGAACAAAAGAAATTTGCCTTTGCACTGACGAAAACCACTATTTGAAATTCCTGCCCGCCGCTTTGACTCTCTTTTTGAAGATGTACTCAACTAGACGCTAGGTGGGCTTTATGCAAATGTGTGAATTAGAGACGCAGATAATTTAGGTAAGATAACAGACTACAAACTAGGCGTTTCAGGCAGTTCAGGAGCAGTGTATTCTGTAAGAGAAAGTAGCTCCCTTTGGCGAGGACTATGGGCTTTGTAACATTGCAGACCTCTTACGAGCATAAAAAGCTATACAACATATTAAAGGAAGGGGAAAAACCTGAAAAGCATACTAGGACCTTCTTAAAAAAACTAGGAGGAAACTCTGTTGTTCTGACAAAATAAGGAATCCAACCATGCGACAACGGTTGTTAAGTTACGCAAGGCCTACCAGCTGCACTTAACTCACACTAGTTTCTATATTACGAAATGCCTAGCAAAGCAAATGTGTTTGGTCTTTCATTTTACGATACCGTTTTGTTTTTTTATTATTATTCTGTGCCAGAGAACCAATCTCATAAAAAAACATTGGTGAATGTCTGAATCTTCCTGAAAGCTGCTAAAGTCGGTTTAAAGAAGAATATTAAGAATGGTTAAATTCTAAATGTCTGAAACTGACAGGGGAAAATGCAACCTTCATCACAAAGCAAGTTTGTTACTAGGCTTGTAACTGTAGATTAATCACAGCAAGAGAGAGAACACACCATGTGCCTAGTCAACCTGACTTTGAATAATAAAACATGAATATACTTACAATTTGAAGTTTGATAGTCTTTCCATCCAACTCAATGGTCCTGATTTTAAAGTCAACCCCAATGGTACTAATATAGCTTTCTGTGTAAGTGTCATCCTGGGGAGACATAATAAAAAAACGTCACCTCAAACATAGCAACCACAATATTCTGTAAGTGAATGACACTTGGTGACTCCCTTAAGAACTAGGTTTTGTGTGATAAATCTGCAATATGTTACCACATGTTGTTTCAAAACATGCATTTGTGATATCCAACATCAATAAACTCAAAAACCGCTAACTTACCGCAAACCGCAGGAGGAGGCAAGACTTTCCAACACCAGAATCACCAATAAGGAGGAGTTTGAATAAATAATCGCTGCAAAGAAATATAAAACGTACTGGTAATGACAGAAAACAATGCAACGTGTAATAATGACACCCCCAGATATCAAAAAAACATGTGACTGACATGCGGTCCTGGATTGTCTAAATTTGAAAGCCATCTTATGAGGGTACCGTTGTGAACTGGTTATAATTTGAGTAAATGGCAGAAAAGGACAGTTCTCGCAATCAAAGCTATCTATACACAGAGAATTGCATTTTTATTATAGTAGCAGGTATAAGAAGGACCGTAGTAGTGACTGTCATTTTTTCTGTAAATATTTTGGAAACAGCTTCCAAAACAGCACACTATGACTATGATGTTAATATGAACAATTTATTAGGAGAATAGCTAGATGGATTTATCTGTTGGCCATGTTGCTTGCCAAAAGCATACTTGGTAACTCAGCTCTCTACACGTAATGACAGTTTTGTCTTGCTAATTATCATCATAACTAAAGTTACATTGCTCAATTTTCTTCATGCAAGGAGTGGGGCTGAACAACTTACGGAAAATATCTAATTGTGATTTACAGATAAAGCGACTGCAATTTGACTTTCGATATATATTTGTTGTAAAGCTTCAGTTCAAAATTCACTCTGTAATACACTTTATAGCATACGCCCATTCGTTTCAAAAGGACACATTCAATTAAAAATGACAATAATCAATTTAACACATGAACCGATCACTTATCTACATGTAAGCGCCTGTCCATTGGAATAGAATAGATAATGGTCAAAACTACGGGCGTAGTGAGGGCGCCAACAATAGGCCTAATAATCTTAATAATAATAAATACTTTGCAATAATAAGATGTGAGCGTCATCACTGATCACTGGTTTTGAGTGTTCCGGTGTTAGCAAGCCATCAAGCTAACCGGACAACTTAGTGAAAGCTGTTTTAACAGAGCTGACTCTGTCTGGCACTCAGCTGACGTGCTAATGTAGCCAGGTATTGGTTTCAGTTAGCTAGCACGAACGTGAGCAAACTAAACTACTAGTGTAATTTTGTTAATTCTTGCCAATGTGCCAGTGGAGTAGACACCAACGATAATAGTAACCTAGCGTTAACTATTAAGCATACGTTTTCCAAGACAAACAAAGAGCATACATCGCTGTAATATAAAACAATATCATGTTGATGAGTCACTTGGATCAAGCCAAAATGATACGGAACGTTGGAAGCAAATCAGCTGACTTTCAATTTTAGCTAAACAAGGTGTTCGCTATTGGCTAGTTTGCTAACTGCTAGCGATCGCTTGCTAGCTGTCGTCGTCACCAAAACTATCGAAGGGCCACTTACTATTCAGGATTCATCGTCGACTACTAACGATAGTTAGTTATTACTTCAAATGCAGCAATTGTAGTCGCAGAGTAATCTTTGACGGTGAATATGTTGCGTTTGTAAAGAAAAGCCAACGTTTGAATCTAATAATTTGAAAGCTGGCTGTATCGTTACAAGTTAGCTTGTTGCAGCCAGAACAGCATAATTTTTTTATCAAATATGGCTGCCAGCATAACCAGGAAACTGTGACGAAGGATGTCTCATGGATGTTGTAGTCAAACTGCAGGGCCGAAAAGGGGTTGTGGCTCATAAGAATCGTGGTTGATTTTCGATGAATGACCGAATTAGATGTTGTTCTTTATGACATAATACCCCAGCGTCGTTAATATAAATAATTATAATAAAAATAGAATAATAGTGCAACAGGTATGTCGTGGCATTCACGTAATGGTTTACTAAATTTGGCTAACGAATTAGTTAGGGAAGGAGCGGATGCTACAGGGGGTTCTTGTCTAAATGCTTTTTGGTGAGTTTATACATTTTGATAGTTTATATTTGCTGACGCCCTGCGATGGATTGGCGATCTGTCCAGGGTGTACCCCGCCTCTCGCCCTAAGTCGGCTTGGATAGGCTCCAGCCCCCCCCCCCCCCGCGACCCAGCGTAGGGTAAGCGGTTCTGACAATGGATGGATGGATGGATGGATATTTGCTGACCCTTAGCCATCAAATTACATTGCCAACCTGATAAAACAATGATATTGCTATAAATCTAATAATGACTTGATAATAACTCCGGTGTAAAATTGCTACAAAAACTTTAGGGCTAATTGGTTTTTCAGGGAGATATGGCTTGAATTACTTTTAAACTGTCATGTTGATTGGGCAAACAATACATTTGGTTGCTTGTTGGTATGTCAGTCACTGAAGCTGTTAGTGGTAGTCAGTTGACACTGGGGAATAAGGCTGAAAATCTGACTTTTAGCTGTGATACCAAAAAAAAATATATATATATTTTTTAAATAGCCGAAATAATTTCTCTTTTACTGTAGCTTTACTGTGATCTTGTTGGACGAGGAAATAATAAAACATCTGTTGTATGTCGGCAGTCATGGCTACAGCCTCCTGAAATGTTTCAGGACTCTTTCTACTGTAAATCTGGGCCAGTCAGGAACACTGTAAAGGGAGACACCACTTATTTTGTCTCAACAACTGCTTGAGGCTTAAGTCAAAGCTGACGCTTTTTATATCAAGTGCCGATTTCATTTGCGCATGCTCCTTATGAGACGACGGATGCTGCCCTGGGGTGTCTCCTCCCAGATCTGGACCAGGGCATCACTGAGCTCCTGGACAGTCTGGGGTGCAACCTGGCGGCATCGAATGAATCGAAACATTATGCTCCAGAAGTGTCCTATTTAATTTAGGTCAGGTGAGTGTGAGGGCTAGTCAATGGTTTCAATTCCTTCATCCTCCAGAAACTGCCTGCATGCTCTCGCCACATGAGGCCGGACATTGTCATGCACCAGGAGGAACTGCACCAGCATAGGTTCTGACAATGGGTCGAAGAATTTCATCTCTATACCTAATGTGTCAGAATGCCGTTGTCTAGCCTGTAGAGAACTGTATCCCGCCACGTATATGCCTCTCCAGACCATCACTGACCCACCACCAAAACGGTCAGGCTGAACAATGTAAAAGGCACCTAGCGTTCTCCATGGCTTCTCCAGACCCTTTCACATCTGTCACATGTGCTAGAGGTGATTTGTTAGGGCACTGGCAATGCTCATCCTGTTCCTCCTTGCATAAAGGAGCAGATACTGGTTCTACTGATGGGTTAAGGACCTTCTATGGCCCTGTCCAGCAATCCTACAGTAACTGCCTGTCTCCTGGAATCTCCTCCATGCTTTTGAGACTGTGCTGGGAGACACAGCTAACCTTCTGGCAATCGCATGTAATGATGTGTGGGGGAGTTGGACTGCCTGTGCAGCCTCTGTATGTTCCAGGTCTTGCCTTATGCTACCTGTAGTGACACTGACCCTTACCAAATGCAAAACTAGTAAGAAAACAGTCAGAAAAGAACCATTCCTGCTTTTAGGGGTTGTCTGATCGTTTGTCCATCTAGTGCACCTGTTTATTTAATTAGCATCAAAGCAGCCCAAAAAACAACAAAAAAACAACAACATATGCTACTTAACTGACCAGATAAATATCCCAGAGGTTTGATTGACTTGATGCAATACTCTGATCAAAAAGCGTTCCATTAATTTGTTTTAGCAGTGTACTAAGTCATTGAGGTTATATTATTTTAATTGGGAGAGTAATATTATTATAGTAAAATTGACCAGTTGCACATTATGCGCATATGACAAGAATTCTGTTATCAATTTACTTTCGGAGACGCGCTGTCAAGCTTCATCCATTAACATTTATTTTAACTAGCCAAATCCTGACATCATCAACGTGCTGTAATCATAATCCCTGTTAGCACCTAGATAATAGCACTGCTTAACACCTAGAGTTTCAACTCTGCCTTTCCACATCAGTAGTTTTGTTAAATTAGAAACAAAATGAAATGACATACACTTCATATAGGATAAGCGGTGTTGCTAATGGATGGATGGATGCATATACTTCATATTTTTTTAGCTTTTTGTACGGAGGTCAAACTTATGTACGTACAATTTCAAAGAAATTACGCATACATGAGGACATCGATGGGGAAGATGCATCAGGCACTTTTCTTTAATAGTTACATCTGTGCAGGAACTGGACAGTGCACTGAACAGATAATGCTTTTGGTTGACTTTCTTCACAACATCTAGAAAATAAAACCTTAATTACTCTCAGTGATGCCAAAGATATTGCAAATATCGAAACACAGTAACATAAAGAAGCGAATGGGGCAAAGAGAAAAGAACAGAGGGAAATAAAAGACATATGCATGACAGGCTTTGTTAAGATGTTAAAATACAGCTGCTTATTCTTATGCTTCATAGAGAGAAAATTACCCAATAAGTTACCATGAGTTAAGGTTGCAAGGTATACCACCAATTTGAAGCCTTATTTGTTTTAATGACTACAAACCCACTATTCCTACAAAAACCTTAAGTTTATGCATACTGTAACACACGTTTTGCATTCATTTTGGACATTATGTCTGACTAGCAGTATATTCCATGATTTATGTTAATTTAACGTAATACTGTTAAGACCATGGGATAGGAGTAGAGGTGCTCTTTAATCAATTTTCTTTTACACTGGCATGCAAGCATTGTAACACTAGTTTCCTTCCTTTGAACCCAAGGTTTATCCAATGTCTTAGAGTGGCACTAGGAACGTATTCTCAGTTTACACACCATTTAAGAAATTGGGAACGCTAAGTTTAATTAGTTTTAAATTGATCACCTGAACATCAGCTTAGTTGAACATTATTTAAAAATGGAGAAAACATTAGCACCATTGACACCGACGAACAAATTCCATCCTAAAGGAGAAACAACTCTCCCTCTCTCCCGAGAGTGATTACAATGGGTAACTTCCCCAAAGACTGCACTTTGTCCAATGTGTCCTGTAGGCTGGTGTCTAAATCGAACATAAAAATAAATACAACTTTATCAAAGACTATTTCACATTACAAAATACATAACTGAAAATAAAACATTCCTTCGAATTGAAAAGTTGACAGAAGAGCTCATGACTAATTCGTAGATGTGTGTATAAATTCTGTAATTTAATGATATCTGCGACCATTTCTAAATAGGGATACTGTTGTCCATTCCATCCTCCAAATATTTGACACAATCACCACACCCTTGTGCATAAAGCAGCACGGTGCCAGATTACAAAGTAATGTTTCCCTATCATAGTTCTCAGGTATCTCAAACAATATATATATTTTTTCAAGTCAACCATTCAGTTTAGCCTCTAGATAATTGGGTGAAGAATGTCCTGTTCCTAAAACTAATATGGGTCAGATAACGTAAATGACCTGATTTAGCAAAACACTGGTTTAGGTTGAGTAAAAGATGTAAAAAAAAAAAAAAAAAAACTTTGCAAAACGATTGGGTTGCAACTCGAACCCCCTAAAGAACCCTAAAATTAATACTCATCCTGACCCTCAGACAACATTACAAAAACAAATAAGCCATTGACACATTACTGTAAAAATATACCTGTTTATATATTTTACATAAATTAATATCCATAGTTTGGTCTTTTTAATAACACATGACGTGGAAGCCAAAAGATAACCCTAAAATACAAAAACAAAAATCATTGAGAAACCTCATCTCATACATTGCAATTTTTCCAATTGAAAATAACTGGACCAGGAAGATTCCACAAATTGTTCAACAAATTAAATACACACGGTATCCCTTTCACCCGTTATTGAAGTCACTCCCATAAGTCTATGCTCCCTTCCCATGACCTGATGAGTGGTGCTGGAGCTTCAGCCCACGGGTTTGTGCTTTCCCCCACAGCAGTGGCAGGCTACCCCGCAGCGATAGCAGACACGCAGAGGGCCGTAGCAGCACATGCAGGGGGCCAGCATGGAGAGCATTACCAGAGCTAGCCAGCGTAGACAGAAACGTTCGTCACTAGTGTCGCAAGAGCACGGGTCGGAGTAGTCCCCCTCCGGATCAGACATGCAGTGGTATAGTAAACTGTCCGCGCACCACATGAAGCTGACCCGGTGGATGCACGTCTGAATGGGGTCTGGCGCTTCGTGGCATCGCCCGCGCCCGTTCTCCTCGTGGTTGAACATGTCCTGGCAGTAGACGCACCGTGAGCGCTCCCCTTCTTCCTTCCGCGGCTTCCCTTTGGGCTGAGCCGTCACCACCGCCCGGTGGCTGCCGATGCGATCCACACGGTTTGACTTGGAGTCGCGGTCGAGCTGCGCGTCAAAGTCTATGGGGTAGGGATATATGTAGTCCTGCTTGGGGGTTAAACTTTTGGCAAAGTGTACGTAGGCGTTCTCGGGTCGGATGTGCTTTTCTCGTGTGGTCGTAGGGTGGCGGTAGTCCTCGTAGCCGGTCAGCCAGGCCCGCTCGCGGGGGTTGATGCGAACGATCTCCTCATCCTCCACCCGACAACTGACGTGGAGGGGGAACACCGGCATCGACTGCAACAGAGAGGGTCAGACAAGAACTTCAATCTTTCAATTCGCAGCATGAAACCTTTTTTAAAAAATACATGTTTTATCATAAGGTACCGTGGGGCCGCACAATAAACTGTATACTTACTGTACTGCGATTACGATATTGTCACAAACCAATTATCTTGTAAAATGTGTGCATCATTAACAAATTCAATTGAATTAAAAATACCCTCTCGCTCCACAGCATCACATCAAGCTCAACTTTACATTTCGACTCCAGACAGCCGCTACAACCAATACCAGGTGTTCCTGCTGAGCATTTCACCAGTAACATAACTTCTACTCCTAACACCAACCATTAAAAACTCCCCATCATCCTTCTGCCGCTTGCCTATGGGAATGATGGCTCGAGGCTGGGCATCACTCTGTATACCGAGTGTCTTAGTGGAGCTCCTGGTCACAGAGGAAAGACGCACCTCTGACTCTATACAAGAAAGATGTTAATTGAATACAGGGTCATCTTCTTTGGGCAGTATCAACGTTGTCTTGGGGAGATCCTTTTGCAAACGCATTTGATCCTTTGCAGAAGTACCTTATTAACTAAAATACTTCAGAATATATGTTTTTAATATTTTTGAATTTTCATGACAGTAGACAGCCACTCCTGGTATGCCAGCCAGCATGGAGACCATAACTTTCTGAAAGCAGCTAGAGCCAGAGCGGAGACTAAAAGATATCCTGGTATAGCGAAACACACCGGCTTGTGTCACAAAGGCAGTGAGGTCTCTACTGCTGCGGTGGGGAGTCCCCTGGCGATATCCCTGCCGGAGGTCTAGTTTGGAGAACACCGTGGAGTCATAGAACTGTTAGCTCTCCTGTCTTGGACAGTGGATACTTATGAGGGATCACAGCCTTATTTGTTGCAGATCCGCACACACAGACCACCAGTTTTCTTTGACGCAGCCATGAGGTTTGAGACCTATGCAGGGGCATCCACTGGCTCAATGATACCAGCTGGCAGAGTTGGTGTGCATAGGCAGTCAAGAAAGCCCTACCCTTGAAACAGTGTTGGACGTTTTTGCTGCCATGGTGTGGCGACAATCAGGACTGCAAACCTGCCTGTGTCTGAGAGTGAGATCCCCAGGGCGACAAAGAGGTCTAGGCCCATAAAGTTATCCCCACGGTGGGCAACGTGGAGTGTAAAATTGTGTAATGCCTTTATCTTTGGTTGTGGCCACTTGTTGCTTAGTGAGAACAGCAGCACTCTCAGCCGCAAACAGTTTGAAAAGGAATGGTAACTGCTCCTGAAAGCAGCAGATCATCTGACTATAGTAAGAGCCTCTCATGCACTTTTGCGTTGTTTGTGCGTTCAATTAATTGGTCACGGATCATTTAGTCTAGTAACACTTTAAATTTGCCAAATGTTGTGATTTAATGTTTTTTTTTTTTTTTTTTACAAAGTTGGAATGGAGAGATGCATTGCACTTTGCTAAATCCAGACACATTTCAAAAACAAGCAATGAATCCTATCTTTAACCCTCAGGCATCACAAAACAATCATAGCCCACCCTAAAATGCTATCAGCATAGGTGCATCACTTAACCCAGTGTGTATATATTCAATACTTGTTCAATGCATTTAAATGTATGCAGTCATTTTATTTAGTTGTTACATTGTTTTGATTTTTTTAGAAACCAAATATAATTGATATAAAATACAACTCACATAAATAATTGGAATATACATTTTAGCCAGTATACTACAGCCATTTCGCACACCACAGTTATCTCTTTATTCTTACACCTACCTGGTTCAACAAGTAGTGGTCCAGAGGTCTCCGCTGGTCATAGATGTGTCCCAGGATGCAGTGGTGTTGGCGGGCCTCACAGAGGCAGAGTGGGGCCAAGGTCTCCATGGGCAGCTCCTTCTTCTGAGAGGAGTTAGACGAGCTATCGGTGGCATTCTGTGGAAGGCAATGAAGAATGGATCCGTGACAACAGCATGAACAAAATTACCTGTCCTCCACTGAACACTGCATGGTGTGGCTCAGAGGTGTGGTCTGGGCTTCGTTCAGTCTTGACAAGAGCGGTTTGTCTGACAGAGAAGATTACAACACAATGTTCAAATATTTGCGTCAGGTCCGCCATAGCGAGTATTTGAACATTGTGTTAGCACTCTAGTAGTAGGAGAAGCCAATGTGTTGAGGGATCCGTGAGCTCAGCTTTTAGTTTATAAGACATTTTATGGAGATTTTCACTGGTATGGGAGTGAAGGAAGACTTGACAGTAGGACAGGAGGCGTTTGAGGTAATTGCAAAGGAACTAAGCCATTACATGCATTGCTGTTTTGCCAGTACCAGCACAGGAAAGATAAAATGATTACCCTTGTGTAAATTAAGCACAAGTTGACACAGTTAAGATATCATTAAGCTATGCATTGATAAGTCCTCTACTGCATGTCTGAAATGGAAGACGTTTTCTTGTACTACCCATGTCTAGCAGTGCATTGCCTGTACTATACATGTTTATACCAGAAACATGTGGAAACCATGTGCCTATACATATCTTCTATTTGCTGTAATGTTTTAACGATATATATAGATATGGGCCGAAAAATAAATACAATTGTGACTTGGAATATACAAAAATATCCTGTGTGAGTTTATGTGCTTTATTCTGGAGCATATCACAAAGCATGTATATGGACATTGGATTTAACTAATGTATACTATATGTTAGTTGTTCAGATTTACCCTCTACTCGGATATTACATATAACCGTATGTTTGTTGCACCCTGCCGTAAGTTTAATTTCTGTGCATGGGTAGTTTGTAAAGGTAAAAACTGTGTGCTGATGACCCTCACAAAGATCAAGGACACAGGAACACCAAGTGGAACGGAGGGCTGTCACAGCAGAAAACACATTCATGAAGAATAGGGGGGCTCTGTCCATCACTTTGACCTCTACCTGATTAGTGCCACATAGAACCATGTCTCGCCATATGGTAGTGTCATGTCCAGTAATTCAACACAATGTCTGTCTGGCTTGTAGCCATGCGTGGCCTACGCAGCATTGAAAGAGTTAGCATGTATAGGCCAGCAGTGTGTGGGCTGGAGGAGTGGAGTGGGTCATGCAGCAAGCTGAGAGGCTCAGACTCCGCACACACTGCAGATGGATGCACCACTATGACTCATGAACTTCTTCTCTCTCTGCTCCACCGGAACGCTAGGCCTGCTCCAAAATCCTGAAGTAACATGGCGCAGTGCTCAGTCGGTGTGGCAATAGAAAACAATATTTTGCAACCAATATTGTTATTGTCAGTGGCATGGTAAAACTATGGTGTTAAAGATGTTCAACATGTGCTTTAGAAATATTTACAATTTGTTGTCATGGAGAACCTTTTGGGGTGTCTATTTGGATTCAGGAACACAATGAAAACGCGATAACATATTATAGAGCTTTTTTTACTGATTTATTTTAAATAAAGAACATTTCTCATTTACATTCATAATTTGACATGGATTTAGGCAATTTACCATTCTTCCTGGCAAATGTTCTCAATCCCAGTCATTTCCAACTGTTTCCTTCCACGGTTGGGTTTCTACGCAAATGTACTATTTGGTTTCAGTCTGGGAACTTAATTATTTATGTCATACTTCGGGCCTTTGTCATGTGGAAAGGGGAACTTTTGTACCAGTCTGAGTCATGAGTTAATTTGAGTTGGAGCAGGTTTTCTTCAAGGGTCTCTCCATATTCAACTGCATTCCTCCCTCAATTATTCCATCTTACATCCACACCATAGTAAAAGGCCTGATTGAAGAAGTACACCTGAGGTCGGTGACTTTCTTGCAGGTTTTCCCTGCAGAGGACTTCTGAGGTTGCTAATGTAGGATCATTGGCTGATCGGTTACCTGCCTGGCCGAGGCTTTTCTTATTGGTTTCCAAGTCCAGCTGGACAGCCAGCTCTGGTTCAAACGTCTTACTTTTGACAATGTTGGAGCCCACCTTGCTCCTGGAAACATTCAAAGCTTTAGAAATGGATGGACACCTGTGCCCAGATTTTAACTTTTCACAATTTAATTCCAACATTCTAGAATTCTTTTTAGTCAGGCAATCACTGAAACGGGAAACCCAAGAGTGTAAACTATGCCTTTTTCTGATAACATCCAAACAATTAAATAAAGTTTAAAAATAAATAAAGTGAGTGAAAGCTAACAACACTACAGCTGAACGTGTAGTGACATACCTCAATGTGAATACTTATTCTAAATAAAATTTGTTTGCCAAAATATAGTTTTCAGTTTCTAATGTCTAACTCTTATTATGTGAAAATCTACGTTCCCAAAAAGTTAGCACCCTCATTATTTTACATTTCTAAAGCACGCAATATAAACATACGTATCATAAAATACTTTTCCACGATCCAATGACTGGTTTAGAAATCCACTAAAACTCCCAACAAAGCTGTGAGGAACATGAACACCAGTGCTTGTGCCCATGCTTGGACACATACATTCAAAGCACTTGCTAAACTATACCAAGTATATACATACTGTTCAATTGGAATGAAAGACAACCTTAGGCCTCTCTTTTTCCCCAGCCCCATGTCTCTTTTATCTGCCTCCTCCGGGAGCTCCCCCATCTTCCCACGGTGTTAAATCACGCAGGCAGTTTGCTAGGAAGCAGCTGCTAATGATAGTTTTACAGAAGGGGTTTTGGGAAGTAAACAGGAAGATACCTTGGATCCCCCCCCCCCCCCTGCCTGCAGTTCCTTCTCACCTGGAACAGTGACCACACTGAATGCCAAAGCAGCAGTGGACAGCCTGGGCTAAACATTACAGGAGACCAACACCCATGTGTGTAGGAGCCCATTACCAGACAGGGGGAAAGAGATTTTGTATGAATAGCTTGTTAAAAGTGTGCCCGTGTTGATTATTGTCAGCTAAAAGAGGAGCTAAATGTAAACATTTGCAATTTTTGGTTTCCATTAGAATCGGCCCCCACCCACCACCACCACCACCCACCCACCCTCCAAAACCATCCACCCCCATCCCCTTTACGGTCCCCATGGAGACGAGAAGAAGATAGCACGTTCTTCCAACGAGAGGGCGAGATACAAGAGGAGAAAAGAGTGGGAGAAAGGGAAAGGAAGAATCTGGGATCAGCAGGTACATGTCAGACACATACCCTTTGATAACTCAACATTGACTAATCTGATTTACGTAAAATAACACATGTAATTTATCTAACAACCTCACTTTGTAATTTCCCTTCCCCGGTCTGAGTATCTCTCACCTTCTGTCTCACCAACACTAATTTACACAATCTGTTCTCAAAGGTTACCAGAAATTTATATTTAAGTGCTGTATGTATGTATGTATATATATACATATATATATATGTGTCAGGGGAGCATTCACCCCGCTAGCATTTCAGTGCCCCCACCCCCCTCCAGGTTCAGAATTGCTCCTACACCCCTACCAAAACCCCTCTCCAAATCAGTCATCTGCTAAAAGCAAGTGTTTTTTTCCATGCCTGCCCAAAGAACACCTCCTTCAGATGGGTGAATTAACAAGCAAAAAATAAAGTTGAATGTATAAACTCTAAACGTACAATAAGGCACAATCAACCTTGAACAAAGAGATTAAATTTTGTCCGTGGTTCCAACACGTCATTTTAGACATGGAGAGGACCAGTGTTGGACGCTTATATTATCCCATTACACTAGGCCACATACCTTTTTTAATCTAGCAGATACGCATTAAAACAATGCCCCTTATGGTATGAGGATTGAAGTAAAATGCTATCTGGGAAAGACTTACCGTGAAAACATCGTCGTCCCCCAATTCCGCCTCATTCTGGATTGTTGAAGAAGACGTGGTCGATCCTAGAAGACAGTAGGTGGACTTGAGGACATTTTCACAAGACTTTAGATGTCTTAACTATGAGTAGTTTTACAGTTGTGTGTATAATTTTGTTGTCTAAGCATCTGGTTCAACATTCTTCTTATCCAGTTAGTAGAACTCTCCCAACATACCTTCAGTCAAGTCCTCTATTGCTCTCCTTACACCACGGTCGAAGGCGCGAGCGTCTGCCGAACTCAGGAAAGTCAGACCCCACTTCTGGTTGTCCACTTTCCAGTGGTGAAATGTGGGCGTGGCCTTGGTGTAAATCAGATCCTTCTTCAGGAAGCATTCCAATATCACCTGTGGAGAGGAGCACATGACATGAGCTGGATTAGGTCACGTGACAAAAGCAACTGAGTGCAGCAGAGGCAAGGCAAGACCAGCGCAGACGCTTCGCAAAAACCGGATGCTAACATTACCGACCTCCGACACTTGAAAGCTTGAAGGATAGCGTTGGACTGCACATATGCAGAGTGATCCCGTAGCCTTGAGCTCACCTCTTTGTCCTTGAGACGCTCCCCACAGATGAGGAAGCTGCTCCTGCCCAGGAGGTCGGCGGACAGCACTTTGCATACTCCGACCCGGCACAGGCACCCGCCTTCTTGGGGCAGCCAGCCGCCACTCGAGTCATCTCGAGTCATGACTACCGCTTTGACTCTCACGATGTAGCTATCACTGCAACAGCACAGGAAGCGGGGGGGAAAGTTAGGAGGAGGTAGGTGGTACTCCAGAGGCCATTGAATGCTGTGGTCAGTAAAAGAGGAGCATAACATACATTTGAATAAGCATTCTGTTTGTGATTTTAACCAAAGAGGTATGAGGCCATGGACAGCTCTGTGCTCACGGCGGCAGATGAAGACCGCTTGGCATTAGCAAAATATGACACGTAGATGGTATACTGGAAATTATCAAAATTAAATCAGGGCATGAACCTTTACAGTAGGTTGCAAAGGATTAATCGATTGGCCGATACAGGAGGTTTAGGAAAAGTTGAGGCTGGCTGGCGCACGTGCACCTGGTACTTCTTGACAAATGGAAAGCATCTCAAATGGTCTGTGCTTAGTAAATAAAACAATAAAAAACCAAACTACTAAAACAGTCAAAACAAAAAGAATACCACAGCACTCAACCATTTTTGAGTTCAGAAAGAGTATATTTCATTTCTTTAAGTAGATTCATTTGTGTCCGTACAGCCCTCATGACTCAAATGTATAGTAATAGTAATGTGTAGAATGTCATGTAATAGATTCACATTTGAAACAGAGGGACGTGTAACTACTGGTCGAACAACTACGAGCTACAAGCGAAGTGGTTTCTAGCATCATCTGTTATCTACCACAATTGAAAATACAACCTCAAATGGAAACGGTTCCCACCACCAACACATAGCGTTTGACAGAAACCTTTCAATAAACCAGAAACCAGATATGAAACAGAAACTTGTCAAATCAAATCACACACAAAAACAGAGATCAGATTGACAGATTCCTTACTTAAAATTGCTGGAAATGTATGTACAAAAAGTACAAAAAAAGCAGCCAGTCCCTTGATGGAGATAAGCATAGATTTTATGGACACCACAAGAATGCAGCAGCCATGTTAGGACATTGGCCCTTAGGAGGTAATTATTCTCTTAAGAGGTCAACTCTGTTCTAGCCCTCTCTCGATCTCGTTCAAACTAGATGTACACCAAGTGTAAAAAAGTGAATGTATATGTATCCCACAAGAAAAGCAAAAAGGACCTTTCACCTCTTTGAATTTTTTTTCTCTCATTGAAGCTCTATCAAATTAATCTGGGCTTGTTTTGTTACAGTTATAACAAACTACAGTTTGTATTAGAATATGGAGGAAATCACAGAGGATTGATGATACTTATTTAGGAGTAGAAAAGGAACTTACCTATAACTACACATCATAAAGTAACCCTATAACAAAACCAGTGTAGCAAGACACAGCTGTGAAAAGGTAGCATTGCTTTCATCCTCGTGTTCGCCCAGTCACAACAAACCCTTATTATAGCTACAAAAAGACTGGCAAAATAATAAACACCCAAGGTCATAGTTTTTCTGAGGAAAAATACAGCGGCAAGCCCTTTATAATGAGAAATATTTTATCATCTCCCACAGCACAGGAACAGTGTCCTTACAGAGTCTGTCAACAGCTAGTTGTCGCGTGTGTGACTTTTCAACAATCTAAGATGCCCGGCAATCGCAGAAGCTGCTCTGCCTGGTTCCTGTGTTGGTTGCGTTAAGGTGTTTCCCTTGTATGACTCAGTCTCCTTGTCAAATAGATGGTGCTTGTATGTGTGCGTGTGTGTGTGTGTGTGTGTGTGTGTGTGTGTGTGTGTGAGAGAGAGAGAGAGAGAGATATGGAGAGAACACAAGCTTTATATATGTGTGTGAAGCATGAGTCATCGCCCGGCAGCCATTACGCGTTTGCCAGCAGCCTGTGGTAGCGCACAACACAGCACACTCCATCCTCATCCCTCAAGAAGGAGGAGTAGTGACAGGATCTGGGGTTTGAGCCTACTGCTACCAAGTCGAAGGGCTGGAGGCCTGTGGGCCAAACATCAGCATGTTTATACTAATACATAGAAATCTCACAAGACGATCAACGGCTTTGGAAGATGGAATAGGAGAGACAATAAACAACATCATATGTGGCTGCAGACCATGTTAATCCATTGTTTTCGTATTTTCCAGAGTTTCATGCTACCAAATGCAAAAGTAAAATATGTATTTGGGAAGCAATCAAATACCAATATCACACTATATCATAATATGAATAAACTGCAGTATTCACACAACTATTGATTTAGCATGATTATAATGTATGATTGCCTACATAAAGATTATAACACTCTGTAACCTAACTGCCTATTAATTCATTAAAAAACCACGCATTGTTTACAAGCTCGCATGTACGACGTTCGAGTGCATGCACGCTTGCTTGCGTGGGTGGGTGCATGCTGGGGCACCAATCACCCCCCATATACAATTGGGTAGGTGAGCCGCTCACGCAAGACACGTTTCAACAAGCAGGGTCTGTAGCGGATTTGACTTGTGCCGAAGGGCAGGTTCTGGGCTCTAAGGCGGTCGGTCCAATCACTGTGGTGCATCACAATTACATTAGCTCAGGGAATGCATTATATAGTTATTATTATTGTTCCACTACATTTTAAAGAAATCTACTTTCCCATGCTTAAAAATTCACCACATTTGGCACTAATGTCCAAATTCACTCAAAAGAACACTCACTCAGTGCAATGCCTAATTGTACCTGTTGGTGGTGCTAAAGCAGCAGTTCAATGTATCCAACAAATCATTGAAAATAGACATTTAAGGCTTTAAGTCTGAATATTTCAGGATCTGCCCATTGTAGAGATACAATTTTCACATACTGGCGTTCATCACTCTGTCAATTAATAAACTGGAGGTATACCATATGTTATTTTTTTATTTAATTTTTTACCTAAACGTTCTTGTACATTTTTTATGTATATTTTGTTGTTGTTCTTCACAAATAATAGTTATTCTCAAAACTTTGTCTTGACAACCTTTTTTACGGAATCCTCCCATCAAAACGCTCCCTGTTGCATCACCAGACACATTTATTTAATGTACTCAGTAACGTAATACCCTTCAAGGACATGAGAATGCATCACACATCGACTGTGCAGACAGATAGATTTGTTGGATGGTCATCAACTAAACATGCCATCAGCGTCTGTTTCATTAATTTGCCATCAAGTTCCCCTACACCGGAAATGTCATGGGCTGACTTCTTTCTTCACCCTTTCATGAAAGGTAAACATTTGACAAGTAAAAACTATTATCCCTTTATATGATTGTATGAGTCATCTGTTGACTTGCAAGGGTGTATAAATGAGCCATAAATCAAAAGTAAAGAAAGGTCGGACGCCCTGGTAACTGGTATCTAACCAACACCTCATGCTTCAGACATATTGTACCAACAACATGCAAAGTTACATATGTGCCTTATGCATTATCCTTTGTTGGCAACACATCACACTATTTTTTAAGATGTTTTGAATCGCAGCAATTTGTGACATAGAAGTCAATGTAATTGTAAATTCATAGGCTACTGTCGAACTACTCGGCAGCAGCCATGACAACAGTGGAATGTATCCGATGCCAATAACAAAACTCAGCTAATGACTGTCAATGAGCAATGTGCATCGACTCTCGTTCACCACTAAGAACGACATGCGAGTTGGAAGGGAGGAAAGACGCACCCTAAAGAATACAAAATATAATATAATTTGTTTTAGTGTTAATGTATAGTAGTCACAGAAGAATTATTGACTATGATTATTATGTATGATTGTCTACATTATGGATAATTTAAATAAGCATATTAAAGTTCAAGTGATAAGATCAACGTGAGTGGAATTCACGCGTAGGCCTATTTTTCTGACCTTCTGCATTTAAGTGATAAATTTCTTGTGCACCACAATGCCCATAGATAATTGTGAGAATAAAACTTTTTTGAACCAGCCAACGCTCTCCCCTTGGCGGAAAACAATGGCATTTTAAAAAAAATTCTGGAAAGACACCCAATGATGCAAGGGTAATTCTCTCAACTCGTTTGAAGTTCTGTTGTTTGATTGAAAGATACTAAACGACATACAACGATTAATTCAACATTGGTATCTGAGAAAAAACATAAGAGCGAACATGTTTGAACTTTCACTTTAAGGAGAGTATGCAAATGTGAATGATTCACGACAAGAAATGGCGGATTTTGCATAGCCTAAGAGAAAAAAAATTGTATCTATAGGAAAGATCTTCACAATGCACAAGTGGGTTTCATGTACTTTGGCGTTATTAGACTATGATCGTTTTTGATCTAACTGTTGAAATATATTAATTCACAGAACTATTTACTCCTAGTGTATTTTACAGAATGTGCGATCAAACCCATCCCCCTCATCCCTCTCTCCACTTAGACCAAGAGAGCTGCGTCTTAATGCCAAAACTATATACCATATAGTAATCCAGAAAAAATATATATCGTAGGCCCTATGTCCCAATACGCACTATGCCAAAAAACGCAACAGTCTTCACTTCGCAAAAGCAGCTGAGGAACCAACTAAAAGAAAAAAGTTGTAGTAGCCTATGCGATTTGAGACGCAGCGTCAGTCTTTCGGCAAGGAGAGCAGGGGGCACCGTCACTCAGCCCACTGACGTTCTATTGTAAAGAGCCTTATAAAACCGGTGACAAACTTCTGATCAGCTGTGAATCATCCAAGTAAATTGCAATACACAGTGAACCATATTTGACGAATTTATTACATGCATCATAGGAAAAATGGGCCATGTCCTTCATTTGGGATGTATTTATGTACATGCTGTACTTACTCGTCTGGTTGTGTTTTGTCCGTCATTTTCCCGATTCATCTACACAAATATACCACATTGGGTAGGCTCACATGCTGGGATGTCTTCATTTTGTCTTGCCCTTGATCAACTCTCATGTTTTCCACACTGTAGCAACGGAGTTTCCAATCGCTTTCGATTGTTTTGTTATGTCTCAAGCTGCAGTGGGTTCCCCTAATCCAGCAAAAAATATTTTATACACTTGGATTACCTCCACCAATTAGTCCCGCCGCGGTTTAGATGACATGCAGGAAATAAATATAATGTGTTGGTGTCGGTGAGGATGGCCCCGTACGAGCCCCATCTCTGGTTACTCCATGTTGGATTCAGTAAATTAGAAGCCAATGCTGCCAAAACCGGAGGTGGAGGGGAGTTAGGGGTTGCGGAAACGATGACGTCATGCCCAAAGGACCGCAGTCGTAGGAATTGTTGGACGTTCCAACTGATGATTCTTGTTATCAGGAAGAATGATAATGATTTCCTGCATTTGGAATCCTGGAAAGACCAGTGTGCGGTGGATTCCTTTACTGTGTTTGACACTGCAAAAAAAGCAGGGCCGTTTCTGAAATCTTTTTGGGCCCTAAGCGACATCTACAGTAGGGGCCACCCAAACCCAAACCCAAACCAAAGTCATTTTAATATCCCTGAATGAAAACCTTAATCCCCCCTTAAACCTACATCTTGACCCTAACCTACACTAATTAAATGTGGCCCTATCCCTCTAATGCTATGCTGTCCTTTTGTTGTACTTACAGTTAGACATTTTGTTGCTCACTCTGTTCTCCCTGTATTTGTTCAATTGTTTGTTTTTGCCGTGTTATCTGTATACAAAGCAATCCGAAATGTCTTCCCAGTGCTTCACTTTTTGCAGATTTTGTTATGTTACGGTCTCATTCCAAAATTAATTACAAAAATATTTTTCCTCAAGATTTCACCATAATGATTGCCATTATAATAATGGCAATAATGAATGCCATGTGCCTTTTACAAAGGAGTGTCTTCGGTCTGGCCTCTTTCCCATACAAGCGGATTGCTGCAGAGATAATTGTCCTCCTGGAAGGTTCTCCTTTCTCCACAGAAGGATGCTGGAGCTCTGATAGAGTGACTATCATGTTCTTGGTCACCTCCTTGACTAAGGTCCCCCTTCCCCGATCGCTCAGTTTAGACGACTGGCCAGCTCTAGAGATAGTCTCGGTAGTTTCAAATTTCTTCCATTTACAAATGATGGAGGCCATTGCGCCATAAGGTCATTAGAAGCAGCAGAAATGTTTGTGTGCCCTTCCCCAGATTTGTAACTCGAGACAATCCTGACTCTGAGGTCCACAGACAATTCCTTTGACTTCATACGTGGTTTGTGCGCTGACATTCACTGCTAAATGTAGGAACTTATATAGACAGGTGTGTGCCTTTCTAAATCATGTCCAAACAATGAAATGTTTAACAGGTTGACTCCAATTAAGCTGTAGAAACCTCTTGAGCATCAACAGTGGAAAGACTATACACCTGAGCTCTATTTTGAGCTTCAAGGCAAAGGCTGTGGGTACTTATGTTTTCTTAGTTATTTATTTTGAATAAATTAGCAAAATCTACCAAAATCTTTTCACGTTGTCATTATGTTGTATTGTATGTAGAATTTTGAGAATTAAAAAAAACAAAAACATTTTGAAATAATGCTGTAACAACAAAATGTGGAAAACGTGAAGCACTGTGAATACTTTCTGGATGCACTGTATATATTTTATGTTGGGTTCATTAAATAGTTTTATATTTTATGTTGGGATCACACATTTGTTTTTTTACAGATTGTGTTATAAACCCTTAACATGGAGCTATTTATAACCATATTTAGAGTCTCATGGAACCATTTGGGGATGTGGTATGGTGTTGTATGGAACTTTAAAATGTTGTTTGGTACTTAACTAAACAAATTTGCACTTAGTTAGGAATATCAATGGAAATTGTAATCTGCAGTGGTATGTACAATTTACCCGTTTTGATCGGATCAATGATAACCATTTGCTTATCAGAAGACCACGTATAGCCACTGATCAGACACCGTCTCAGTCTTTAAGTCTAGGCTGAAAACCTATATGTTTAATCAAGCCTTTTTTTAACAGTTTATTTCTTAGGTAAAGGCGCAGACCTGGAGGGTTCATGGGCACAGAG
>JAVQJS010075912.1:0-27429 GCA_036024795.1 Galaxias rostratus
CAGTGTTTTCTGAAACGGTTACCAGTAAACTGGTTTTAAATGACGTTTAAAAGTTGGAATTGCACAGTTTTGAATGCTCATATGTATATGACACAGACTTTATCTAACTTATTTGTGCAGCCAAGGGCTTGGATCAAGAAAAGATTCATCTGAATGAAAAGGACTTCCGTTGGCAGCACAATGAGGATCGCATGGCTGTAGAGAAGCTTTCTGATGGTATCCGCAAGTTTGCCGCTGATGCCATCAAGCTGGAAACCATGATCAAGGTCAGTGAAGTGCATGGATTGTTATTTTGAGATCCATGCTTTGTTGAGGCTTAGATTATCTTAAGTTATCTCACAGGAGCATATAATCTCACTCTCCAAATAACAGACTTTACAAATGACAAAAAATATAGTATATTCATTTACTATTCATCTTCTATGTGGCAATTTAATTAAGAAATGAATTTGTTATTATATAATATATAAAAAAAAAAATTGTGCCATTCCTTTTGTACACCAAAAAATTGTCTCACCCCTGTACTGTGTTTAACAAACCAAATAACATCATATTGTCCTCTAGAAAACATGGTCCATCTACTTGAAACTCAATAATATGATACTTTGCCAATGCTAGTCATGTCTTAGGTCAATGGTGCAGCAAAGGTGGTGGGATATTTCTTGCATGCTTGTCAGGTTAGCTTCAACCCTATCGTAATCCTTTTGGCAAATTCTGATTCTGCTGTAATGTATACGATCAATTAAAGGATCAGAGTTCAAACTTATTTGGTAAAATATCCAGAATTTGTCCAGCAAAAATGTATCATGTTATAATAGAGCTGTGTGCGTGTAGACACTGTGGTTTGTTAGATGTTGTGCTGGTGTTGCTCAACATTTTAATTTAGGGGTGGAGTTGTAACCTTACATTTTTCAACCCATTCCTTTTTGTTTTGTTCTGTCTTGCAGGAGAAAATTCTCAACGTTAAGAATGGCCAGTGAAGTTAGACATGATACCGCTTTTGAAACTAACTCATCCTGGAATATTTACCCCAATAGCCTGGAATGAACTAAATAGCATATATTTTAATGTTGAGTTCTTTACTGTGATGAGCACAATGCTTGTGCAACCATCAAGTAGTAAGATGCTTTGATTATAAAATGTAGGATATTAGCCTTTTTGGTAAGATGTTTTTGCATCATAATTGACTTAAATACTTTTCACATTGGGTGCTCTTTAATAAACATGATCTTATTGTGATGGAAGTCCAAATAAATCAATGGCGACTTGCTAAATATATGCAGGTTCACGCTGAAGTCAGCTGAGCAGTCATAGGTGAGATTCCTAAAACTTCTTGCCCCAGTTTATAAGCATTGCTTTTTTTGAAGTGTCATTGCAAGCAAATGTCTATGTTGTGATCATTTAGTATGACGTGACCGTTGGGGACCGATAACCTTTTCAAAGGCAGCCTTTTCAAGTGTGTCGATCAAGAAAAATAAACCCTTCCATTGTAACAGTTATGACATTCCTGATGACAATGATTTCTGTTTAATTAAAAACGTTCTTACATTTTGTTTGTTTCAACCTCATTCATCGTATTAAATACAAACACTAAGTCCACTCTTAAATAAAACATCAGTAATAGGCAATTGTTTCATGACTACAGTGCCTTTGACAATACGTCAGCCAATATAAAGGTCTTGATGCTAATTTAGATTCTTGTTTAACCAGTTGAACCTCTATCTCTACTTCTCAAGCATCACACTGCTTTGACAACTACATTCATGTGAAATGCACTTGAAGTGAAGTAACAAACTCTTGACAACGATTTGTAAGGTAATGTAAAAAATAAAACAAATGTAGGCATTTATTCTTTTACATTTGATATTTAACATGACTACCTTTTTGGCAAGTACAGAAAGTGTTTTACATCCTCCCTGATTCTGTGGAGGTTTTTTTTTGTCATAAAAATCTAAAATCTTAAAATACTTAATATAAAATGTTCAGAAAGGTTTTAAAAATAAAAATGAAAAAATAAAGAAATGTACACTGGGTTGCTTGAATGTGGTTCCTGCTAGACTACATATTCTTTACAAATCGTCTTGAAAACCAGCGTCTGGAGAAAAAAATGTCTGATGTTAATCCTAGCCCAAATGACAACATTTAATCTGGTGCTGTACGGTAGAACATAGGGCTATGGTTTTGATGGATTTCAGTTTCTATATATTTTATCATATAAAAAGCATCTACTTCTACTTTTGTGTAGTTTAGATGCTATTGAAATGCATTTTTGGTGTTAATAGTGACACTATTTTAGTTTTCAGCAGAGGAACTTGATCAAATATTATAGATCTCAAAACTCCTGCCATATTTACACATTCCTGTAATCTTCTCCATTTTTTATGTATATTTAATAATTTATTAGCATCCTGCTAATCATCTACCGTCAAACTGTAAGAAACATAACTTGGTGACAAAATGTTTCTAGACGTTCAAAGATCAGCATAACACAGCATGTCCTATTATGGCCCCGATATTTTAAAAGTCTCAAAATGTACAGTTGGTTAACTCCACAACTGATTTTAGATATCTATTCAAAGCTGATAAAAGTTGTTGAAGTGCTAACGTTTTTTAACTAGTTTGTGCTTTCATTTTTTTCTTTATTTTTTGGTGTATGTACAATCATTTCACAATGTATGTTTTGTCTTATAATAATATTTCCAAGTTTCTGAAAACGTTGTCTTGATTTCAATTGTATGCATATATATATATATATATATCTATATATATATATATATATATATATATATATATATACATATTACATAATTTGTTATTATAGGCTATATTAGACAAAGTTTATTAAGAAGCCTGCCGCAAAACCCTTCGTGGGGCTCATACAAGAAAAAAAAATTTAATAATTGATGAGCCATAACTCATTTTTAGCTTGGTGTGCGTCTTTTGGCCATTTTTTTTTTTAATTTAATTTGATTTTGGCCACATTTTAAAACACACATCTTTCAGTGACACATAAAGCTTTTGTGTCTCCGTGTTGTTTGCTCTCTCAGCTTATTAATTGTCCTAGTTTACTTATACTAGATTAAAGAGTTATATCATCATACTTTCCAGCTATAAAGCATAAGGCACAATAAGACTTAATACAATACTTATTTTTGTTAAAATTGAACCATTTAAAAACAGCTCAAGTTCACCAAAGTTCTTTACAAACCAGTGCAGATATTATTAATTATCAAAGGAAGTAGGCTAACGATAGAAATACGTTTTTTATCAAATTTGGAAATGTCCCAAATGTGTTGACTGTGGATGAGTTTTTATTTCCTAATTAATGCAATATCTGATTAGACATGTAAACAAAACCATGCAAGTAACTTCAAATGCATGCTGAAATTCCTGTATCTTACTTTCAAGTGATTAATGTGAATTCTCCTCCTTTAGTGTACCTAGGGACCAGTTTGCTCATTCATAATGTGCAGCAAATTGGTACTGGCATTCCTGGCTCAGAGTCTGGGCATACTCCTGCTAGGACAAATTTGTAAGGCCTCTTCTTTTGGAGTAGTGGTCACAGTTGTACCTATGGAGGGCAATTTAACAGCAGTGAGTGAGTTTTTCATGCTTTATAGTTGTGATATGTGAATCAAGATTATCATAAGATTGGTTGAAACTGCCTTACAACTGGCTGGTTGAAATTGTTTAAAAATGCTAAAGATGCCACCTTGGTCTTTAGGGAAACATTCAGTGATTCATCCTAAACAATCCTGTAAAAACAGAACTAGTTTGTCAGGAACGTCACCATTCCGTTTCATGCAATGTTCTAGACTGGGGTTTACTTTTGAAAGTGTTAGTTAAACATTGAACAGATTTAACAGACATAGATTCCAAGGTCTTTAAACTATAGTTAAGCCATATTTTTTGGCATTTTGGGGGATTCTTATTGTCTGCAATCCTGTGCCTCCCATCCTGTTACAGGTTAGAGCACACTACAGTGTGATATCAGCTTTACCCTGTCCAAGTTTGACTGAAGTGTGTGCAAATAGCGAAGACTGTGAGGTCTACAATACTGCCTTACCATACACCGGTACACAACCGCTCGGTTGGTGTGTTCGCCAATGGCAAAAGACTATACCTGGAAACTATATGGCCAGTCTCACCCTGGGGTATGAGATGGCAAGCAACATAACACTTTTAACATATAACTTAATCCATGTAAAATTTTTTTTTAAAAAGTACTAAAAATACTTGCCAGTAGACATTTTTGAAAATTTATATTTTTTATTTTTCCGTTTTACATATCAAGAGTTAGGCCAATTGACATTGGAAATCTTTATGTACACATGTTCAGACAAAAATGCAGCATACTTTAAAGACAGAAAATGTTTCTGAAATGTTTCATGTTGCGACAAATCAATTTGATAAGTGGCACATAACTGTGGCTTAATTAAAATAACAAAAAAACAACAACATTATCTGCTTGCTTTCTCTGCTAGATCCAATGTTGATGTGTTTCTGTCTGTAAAGGCTGAACCCGTCGTGAGGGCTTACTCTGGTAAATTAAACCAGCCACCTTACTGTGGCCTTCTTCCTCCTATGAGGTAATGCAAAACACGCTGACACAAATAATCTCATTCACTTTATTTAGAAATCCATGTCCATATTGAAACTAATGAATATAATATAAATATTCAATAAAAGCTGTTCCTGTCTTCAATGCATCTCCTCTTTTATGTTTGGTGACAGAGCTCGTGTTAACTGTCCTCACCACTTCCATTTGTCGGTAAAAGATTTGGATGGTGACAAGGTACACTGTCGCTTTGCTCGTGCTGACCTGGAAGAGTGCCTCAATTGCAGTCCACATTCATTTTTGGAATTGGACGAGGTATATTTTGCTATTGTGTAAAATTATTGATGATTGTTTAATCAAGAAAATACCTAAATGTCATAAATATCGAACATAAACTCAATCTAACAAAGGAAAAACATAGTTAACTGCGGTCATTATGGCTACTACCGCAAGGCTTGACAAAATAGATAAAAATTGTTTGAATATTTATGGGGCTACTGTTTTGAAGTGCTGGCATCTGGAATAAAAGTAGTTAGTTATAAAAAGTAAAACACTTTGGGTACAATAGATTGGTTATGCAGTATTCTTAGTAAACCCATGTTTCAAACAGTAAGGTATATATAGGACGTAATTTAGGTCAATTGGGTGGTTCTGGCCAGTCTACAGGGTAAAGTATCAAAAGTGAAATCAAAGTAAGCCATAAAATATTTTTATAGAGGGCGGTCTGTCATACTTAAGTCAACCTGAGTGGTCATACACTAATTTATCACTCTAAAGTAAATCTGGTCACGTATAATTTCCTTGCCTAAGGCTTGTCTGGATTAGAAAAGTATAACCTGTTTTTTGCTGTGGTTTCCTACTGATTCTTTACAGGCGGCGTGTATGTTGGCATTTAATGGTGAAGCTTCTGCAGGACAGTACTCTGTTGCACTTATGATTGAGGACTTTCTGCCCGTGCCGACAAGTAGCTATTCTGCTGCCAGAAAAGCTTTAAGTTCTGTACCTGTGTATCTGTCACTTACTGGTGAGGCTTTTTATGAAATATTGCACAACATTACTGTTAAAGATAATCCACCTTTAGCAATTTTGCACAAATTGTAGCCTTATAAAAAGTGTTCTCAGAAGAAACATGATGGATGTTGCATTAGTGGCATAAAATGCATTTCAAATGTTGTGTTTTTTTATTTTTGTCTAGTGGAAGATGCATCCTCGAGTTGCAGTGCAGAACCCATAGCCACTGGAGAAACACCCCGAGGCGATGTCACATTTCACGTTTTGCCCTACGAGCAAATCAGCGTAACTGTCACCTTCCTTTCTGCGCTTGAGAAGTATGTTCTGCTCCCAGTCACTTGACTCAAGGGATGTTCTATAATCTATGCACTGGTATTCCATCATGGAAGTATGTGATCCTTTCCATCCTACTCTTTGGTTTCATGTTACTACAGTAAGAAAGGAACACAGTGTGGTAACATTGTACTGTCCCAAAACATTTTTGGTAATGTGATTTGCCATTGTATTGCTGAAGAGCTAATATAATGACCAGTTCAATAAGAAAATATGTAAAATAATTCTTCTGAAGTAATTAATGTGCAAATATAATCTACCTCTATTCTTGTCAGGGTTTCAGAAATAGTAGTGGCTGGCCCCCCTGACCTGTTCAGGCTAGCACAGACAACAACAGGTGATCTATCTACAATTACTTTATCATGGATCCGGAAGCAAAACAAATTGCCCCCTCTCCTTCCCATCTGTTTCATGGCCAACACAAACAGGTACCTGTTTCTCTGTCCATATGTGTTGTTGGAGGCATATTAATTACATTTTCCATTTCATGATTTTGGTTTCTTTGTGATGAACGCATATTAATCCAAAATTATTTGCAGTTTACAGTCTGAACCCAGATGTATATGGCTGTACCAAAGTAAGACCTTTTTAAAAAAAATGTTTGCCAAAAAACAATCACCCAGTATTATGCATTACTATATGTAAATTAAAATCCTTAATTCTCCATTTGTAAAGATTTGAATAAAAAAATTAAGAACATGACATAAAGGGCATTCTGTATAAAATGCTTATATTTATTAAGTCTCAGCAGGAATGTGATCAAAATTCTAGCATTGTCTATGAAAACCATCAATATCTTTTATTTTCTATGTTTTTCAGAGCAAACAAAGACTTTGCCGGCTGGAACAGGTCAAGTTTCTGCTAGAAACATATTAAATACATTGCATTGAACACAATGTTTAATGTTTGTAATTTCTGTAGTTGTTTATTCCATCTCATTGTCCTTATATCTCAACATTTGTCACTGTTTGATAAATCTTCTATTAGAACTGAAGTGTAATGATACAGAGATGACACTGGTGCTCCCGTTGTCCAGCCTAAACAATGTCAAGCCGTCTGAACTTCAGCTCAATAGTGTCTCCTGTCCCGTTGCATACAATGATACCCATTTAACCGCCCGCATCTCTCTAAATGGTTGTGGAACCAAGAAAGTGGTAGGATTCTACACGTGCACACACCATTTTAAGACTCCATCAAAACGAACTAACTTTCTGGTCATTTTTACTTGATGTGATGTCCAAGCCTAGAGTCTCAAGTGCTATAACAGCAGGATACACATGCACTGAAATACTCATTGTTCCATCAAACAGATCAATTAAAACAAATGTGTTTTTTTTTTTGCTCTCTTATTGCTTTTCTTTTATAGCATGCTGGCGTGGAGCTAGTGTACACCAATACTCTGCAAACCGTGCGCCCGTACTCTGTTGTTAGTCGACTGCCCTCACTTTTCCTACCTCTAGCTTGTAGCTTTGGTAGGTTAGAAGCCAAAGGCCCACATGACAAGATTGTCATACCACAAGAGAAAGAGATCTTTGGTGAATTCAATTTCTGGATGGAATTTTATTTTCCTGGGCAGGGACCATTTGCCAAATTTACACGCAATCCTGAATTTCGCGTTTATAACCCTGAGCTTCGTCGGACAAAACTTGAGGAACCGGTGAGAATAATTGGGAGTCAAGTCGATTATTTGGATCTCCACGTGTTCGCAAATTGTTCCTTGGACAGAGCTGAACTGATTGTAACCGAATGTAAGGAATCCGAGACAGAGGACTTCACAAAGACCAACCCACTAGTGAATCAGGGGTCTGTGCAGAATACTGAACTATCAATCAATTTAATGAAATGTCAGCTGTACACAATATGGTGTGATACAGTGTACCAAAGGGCAGCCTTAAGGCGTGCTTTTAATTTTTCCCCCACATATTCTTGCAGATGCAACACTGGATCTGCATCACTGGAAGTAATTACATCAAATTCCACTGTTAAGGTCTACAGGCTTGACTTGCGAAATATTTCCTCAGCAGGGAGTACGGTATGTATGTCACATTATTGTTTGGCCAAGATTGGAACAAACAATAATTTTATACTGTACAAATTGATACAATTATTAAGTAAAAAATGTAAGGTAACTAAAGGTGTAATTGCTATTTCAATTACATTATATTTTCTGAATTATTGCTTTTAGTCAAATCAAATTGAAATTAGTATTAATCCCATTTTAATAGTTTGAAACTAACTTTTTATTTGTTTACTTTGTTATTTTTCTTAACCAGTTGGACCTTTTTTTGATCTGATTATTTTAAATAAATCTATATATAAATATAAATGTATTATCTTAAAATATCAAAAAATATATATGGATGAGCTGAATAGTTTTAACAAAAGACATTTGTTTTCTCTACAGATGTATGTGGAGTGTTCAGTGAGTCTCTGTATTGCAACCTTGCCCTCTCAGAAGTGTCCAAATTTCTGCGAAAAGTCCTTGTACAACAGACTGATGGTCAATAATGTACTGACAGCAAATTACACCATCCGCTCAGGCCCTGTTAGCCTTGTAGTTACTACTCCTGCACCAACTACAACTGGTGTACCAGCCAGAACGGTTCAGCAAACCACTACTGTTGCACCAACTAATACTGTTGCGCCAACCACAGCTGCTATCACCACAACAACCATCAACCCAACAGAAATTGCATGTAACATTAGCAACAGAGCTTGCATAATACTAGCCCATTCCACAACCTCCTCAAAAGGTAAGGTAACTGTGTGGTGTAGTACTGTAAAAGACCTTCAATTTGATTATGTAATTGAATAGAATTTTCATTATTTCCATTTTTAATTGTTAAGTCAAGACAGAGAGTTTTAGTTTATTTTGCCCATTAATGTCCTTATTGCGAATGTAAACTTAATAATTGAATTCCAATGCAATCAAAACTTGGTCTCGTCATGTTTAATTAACTTTAAAGAAAAGTTCCTCCACCAAAAAGTGTTCAACAGAGGGCTACATCCCTGTTGGACCATGTGTTGTGCTCCCTATAAAGAAGGTATATAAAAAGAAAAAACTGTTTAATAATTTTATTAAAGCAGCTAGTACTATATTATGTTTATGTTTTCCAGCTCCTGACAGAAACTTGGCCTGGATAACGGGTGTGTTCTTCACTGGCATTCATGTGATTCAACACATCCTTCTACGTTGAACAAAAAAGTGATGTTAATATGTAAACATCAAAATAACACTATAGCTCTGTAGGTTGGATGTTATTTAAATCCCACTAATGGGAATGTTATATATCATAACTTTTGCTATTATCTTTCCTTCGCATCTTACTTAACACTGAAGTAACTATATGTCATTTGGTATTGAAATAGTGATATAGTATGTAAGGGAATTGTACAGTATGTGTCATGGGTTTCTGCGGCATGAAATGCACTTGTTATGTGGAATAAAAGTCCTCAGCATATATTTCAGATATTTAGATTAAGTCCAAGGACCTTCTAGAAAAATATCTCTTGCAACAAGTTTGTGCAGGTCTCCCTTGTGGTAAGTGATTATTTGAATTCAGAAAGGTTCTGGGTGAGATGGGATCAAACCCAAAGTCGCAAGGCAGAAATCATTGCTCATTGAAACTACAGTGTGCCAATTTAGTTTTTCACAATTGTTCACATATTGGAACTTAAAATGAAATCATTGAAACCTGAAACTCATGTACCAAATCCCTCATCCAAGTTTGCAAAGTTGCAAGCACAATTTGAGCTTTATACTTAGTTTTCAATCCTAATTCACGCTTTTTGACCAACATACACCGATCTATACATTGGGCACAATCAAATTGACATTATCTTGGGAAACGCCAATTAAAATCCCAAGCTTTACCCGCTCAAATAATTTTATTTACATATGACTGCATTATATATCTGATTCTAAACGTTGGTTTCGAAACACTTGACACTAGCATTGTGTTATTATATTATGCTAGGCCTATTATAGCATTGTATTGTACTTTTATTATATTATAGTAATATATTGCATACCAGTGTCTGGAGTGAATTATTGAAGATAATGTTTTTGGAGATCTAAAATATTTGTGAAATTGTGGAATCAGTGTCGAACCATCAGAAGTGTAGTTGTCTGGGTGTACGGCTGAACTGACAGGATGTCTAAACGTGACCTTGAGAATTAGCCAAATACTGAATATATATTGGAATATATATATTACGACTTTATAACAAGATAATAGATTTAGACATTTACATTTTCAGAGAAACTCACAAAAGATTTTCGATTTTCTAAATTTACACCGGATGTTACCTTCCGCTGTTTCACAGGAAATTGTGGCCATTAAAAAGTGTATGTGTTGGCATAGGGTCAATTAGTTCCATCCCCATTTACCGAATTTTATTCCAATAAGTAACGCGTGTAATGATGCAATTACCTATTTATAATAGCAGAATAACGCGTCTTGCAAATCGATTTTGTCTGCTTTGTTGCCTTCTCTCAAACATTGTATCGTATCCCCACGTATTGACCGCTCCAAGATGGCAGACCCGCAGACGCTTTGTTCCGATTCAGAGCAGCGTCCTTCGAAGAACCCATCAATGAGTATCTGTAATGTCTAAAGATATTTTACCACTAGCCACACCCTCAATTAATTCACTCGCTTTACTGATGTTAGGGAAGAGTCAGTATTCGCGTCGGTTGCTCACTGAATCTGGCAACACAAATCACACTGGCAGTCAGAATACCAACTAACCATATTCTTTTATAACAATTAAATTGATACTAACAAACATTTTTCTATGCAACGTATTACACATAACAAATTGAAATTCAGAACCGATGGGTAGAAAAGTGGGGTTTTGAGGGATTATAATATAGATACATCAAAATTGTTCTTATACCAAGTACAATTGTTCTCACCTCCAGTCTCTGCAAACCTTCTATTATAACATTCGGATTCAGAAACAATTGGCAGATGGCAGTATTATGTAAAAATACTTTCCTCTTCCTGCATTTTCTGAAATTAATAAATGGGAAATTATTGTACAAAGAAATATGTCTAATAGTTTACCAAACAGCAATTGATTAACATTTTTGCTTGTTTGTTATGTGGTAGACGTGGTATGATTGACATGCTCATACAGGCATTCTTATAGAATTATGATATTATCTGAATGAGTTGTGGATGGTACACTGACAGTAAACAAAAGTAGTACAAGCCATGATTTTTTGTTTTAAGTGATGTGCATTCCATTACAGTTGTTTGACTTACACAGTTGCATACTATCTAGCCTTGCATAATACAAGGTAGGCAAAATACACATAGACAAATTGAGAGTACAGGGAAAGTATTTTGTAAAAATAAACACTAAAAAACAACTTTCCCATTCACTGGCGACAAAAACAAGTGAGAAAGTCTCTTTCAGAGGTAAGACATTTTGTTTTAAGAACAAAAAAAAAACTACTAACAACTCCAACAGTATAACAATACACAATATACAAAGAAAAACATCAAATAAATATATTGTGGTAAAAAGTACTGTAGTTAAAATGTTTGTGTTTTTTATATTTTTCACCAATTTGTATCTTAAATTTATGTTACTTTGCTTTGTTACACATAAAGAAACATTTTTGTATAAAGAAAATATGAAAAAAAGCATTGTACATAGTTGGTCATTGCTCTACTTCAATCAATGGCAACACAGTATTGGCATGTATAATTGTCAAATAGTTGCTCAGCAGTAGCTAATTACAGGGCACTATTGCCTGCCACACTGAATAAAGAAAACATTCAGTGGCTGATAGGATTTACAATTTACAAATCGAGATATGACACCTAATTCAAACATATTTTGAAGTCTCATGTGCCTGCACTGACATTGCAATCTAAATGCCAGGTGAGTAATTCAGTCTTTTGTCGTTACTTCTTAATGAACCAATGAGTGTATTCTCAAATGAATGTAAATGATCATATCTAGGTAACCCACTAATGATGAATTCCTGACAAGAAAATATTCCATAATTTGCTAATAATCTGACACCAGTATGACTATGTATGATAATGTCGTAATTTTAGACTCACAGTAGGAAAGGTCCAAGTAGAATCTTCGGTAACCCTTATCAGTCAAAATATTACAAGCTTGGTTAGAATATTCTTGGGTAATAACAAACCCCTCAAATTTGGCCTTGGAGTTTTAAGGAGATAGACAAGTCCATAGTATCATGGCATTAGCCGATCCAATGAATATTATAAGAAGTCATTATTTTCCAATTCCACAGTCACTAAAGGGTCCCATATTTGACAAAATACTTGTTGACATTTAGGTAATGGAGGACCTGTTTATTGCAAGATGTTGAACAAGGCAGCAGACCTTCTCGTCCCTCTCCCATCAGCCATGTGCGATTTTCAGCAGACATTTCGCTGGTTACATGCTCTTTGGCCCAGTTATCCACTATTGCTTGGAAGCGTCTGTGCAGACGTGTGTTCACTTGCTGGTGTGACTGAAAAAGACAACAAATAGTGAATGCTTGCGCTAATTAATTTAATCCAGCTTGACAGGGTGATAGAATATCACACTATGGAGTAAAAGAAAATCATATCGTGAGATAGAATAAACTGCGCATTTTGGAATTTGTTACATGCTTACAAGCATCATTTAACACATTCCTAGTCATTTAGCCTATCCTATAGTCAACCCCATATATTTTCAACAAATTTAATAGACTACTGATTAGAAGAATCAACTAGGACAAATGTGTTTTAATTCTAAATAATTAAACCACAAAAGCTTCTGTTTGCCCAACGGTAAGGAAATACAGGTAGAAAAGCCCAGTTAAAGATAAAAATAAATACATAATTAAAACCTAACCTGGTGAGCACGAGTAAGTGCTGTATGTCTGTACATGTAGTCCTCAGATTTGAAGACGTAAACCATCTTGTAAGAGTTCAGCTTGAACATACACTCCATCTTCATTTCCTCTGTACTGTCCAGGGACTTCTCAGGTGATCCCCTGGACATCCTCTCTCGCTGACGTTGTTCCCACCCTCTCTGACATTTTCGTATCTTCCGGAGATTCCTTACAGGAAGAATAGACAGATAACCGAAGATGAGTACTACTTTAATTTTAAATCAGGTTTATTGCCAAAGTTAAGACAAATGTAAAAGTTTAACACGTGCACTCTTGTACAATGATTTCTGGTAAAAAGAAAATCCAACATGATAAAGACAATTTAAACAGATTTTATTTACATAAAGCTGTAGCATCGATTCCAATAATGTTAGTGTTATAAAGTTTGAGAGGACTGTCCCTTTAACTGCATTTGAAACTCATGCATAGCAACTCAACATAATTTGAAAGGAATCAAATATTAAAGGCAATGTATATAGGAACCGCAACAGCATCAGTACAGTGCACTTCCGTTCCGCATTCAACTGCCAGCTTAAATATCCTTGGCAAACAATGTTTGTTAATCAATTGAAAATATTTTTGGCAGGCATTGAAAATGCAATTATTCACCTCGCTTGTATGAAAGTTTTAAATGTGTACTTACCAAACAATGTAAAGGAGAGCGAGGATTGGAACCATGAAGCATTTTATTTTTTTATTTTTTTTTGCATTCAGGGCTCCACTTTAGACAAAAGTGAGGAGGCCAATTTCAAATAGAATGTGAAAACACAATATTGCTGCCAAAAAGGTTAAAAAGCCAAGATATGGGTTGAAAATATACTACTTTGATGTCCACATATTTTTACAATGTAGAGAGCATTATGATCATGCAATGAAGACCAAAATTAACTGCAAATGACATTGCTGGTTTTGTCTTGTCTATTTTTGAATGTTAAGTTGTTTACCCATTATTGCACCAACCCAAAAAAGATTGAATATGAAGAACAGACATAATAAGGTGAGGGAGATCACTGAAAATATATAATACTTAATAATAATAAAGAATCTTGTGTAAAATATATAACTATCTTGAAATGTTAATGATAACAGACATCCACCATAAAAAGCCCAAAAAAAAGTGGAATCACTTGATTAACAATTGCTGTCTCTGGCTTAAAGGACAACCGTCCCAAACTCCATGCAATGCACGAAGATGTCTGGAAAAAAATACACAAACATTTGAACATACAATTCAAACCATTGTTTTATTCACAAGCCTCTCTACTATACAAATTTGTTGGAGATATGTGCTCAATCATGATTTATGATTTATTAGCACATGGTGTATAAAAATTGACCCACAACAAAAAACTTGCAACTGGAGTGCACTGTATACTGAAATTATTTTACACATTATATGGAGTATAATTAACACCCAAACTTTGATTGGACAGCACAGACAGATCTAAACAGTGATTAAATAGGTCAGATACACGACGTCTTGTCTGAATACAATCCCAAACACAGGGCATGATAATGTCAATGTAACCTAAGTTTCCAATGCAGTTCTTCAAATATACAGTAATGGCCTGGAAAGGGCAATCACCTCCCAGTTCTGTATCAGTACCAACAGAAAAATGGCCATAGTGAGATAGTTATAGACTAGTTAAAAAAGAAAGCATTGCCGTGTCAAATATTTTTGCTCATTTAAATAATTATATACTTGCAGAGAAATTATTTGTTATACAAAACCAAAATATGTAATGGTATAAAAATAATTATTCCTACATACAAGTGATATTAAAGGCTAACCCATTTTTTCTGTCAAATTCAACCACTGTTGATGTCTTATCTGTACAATAAAAACATTTGAAATGTAATACACTTAGAAAAATCTAATCTAATGATTAAGTGACTGGTAAGGTGGCTTTGAAATTCAAATGGAATATAACTAACCAACTACCATCAAAAATTCACAATACTGATAAATAATGGGCCTCGTTAAAAAGAAATTAAATTGCTGCATAAATAAATAGTCCTCTATATGACAAGGACATAAAGTGCAATCTTCACGAGACAGAGGGAAACGTATGCTCTTAATTTTCAAAGCCAATTATTTATCCAGACAGGAAGACAAGCACTGCAAATTCTCTCCAACATTTCAAGTATCAAGTAAAGAAAAGCAAAAGACCACCAGAAAACAGCCAATTGTGTTACTCCATAATGTCACTGACAGAAACCCCCATCCAAAAAAATAAAGATTACAGAGGACGTTAAAAGTTGGCCTTGAACATGAACTGGCTCAATACTGTTTTTTCCTTGTCAGAAATGGACTTTTTTTGCTTTTTAGAATAAGAGTTTCAGCAGCAGGCTTGGCTTGTAAAACAGAGCCTTTTCTGGCTAGCTGGTTGGTTGGTTGGTTGGCTGGCTGGCTGGGTGTATGGCAAAAGCATTTAGGGCAGATGCTTGAGCTGTGTGTAGATGGGGACACACAGTTGGAGCCTCACCTGGGGAGGAACACAGGCTTCTGTGCTAGATGATCGCGCAGTTCTGGAGACGCGGAGTCCGAGTTCAGATACATTCCCACATAGTCAGACCATCGCTGTGCAAAGGAAAGGAAACGGTCACTTCAGGGTCAGTTACAATGTTCATTCAAATATTCTAAAGGTTTTGATTGTATAAATGTGTTCAAATTCATAATAATTATTATTCAGAGACTGAAAACACTCCTTATACAAATGTGTGCATGATGGAGACACATGCACACATTCTTTTACTAATCCTCCCTCACCTCTGCCTCAGCGGGTTCATCAGAGATATCTTCTTCTGTATCAAGAAGCTCCAAAGCTAAGGTCGTGCTTCCTCCACTCTTCACGAACATCAACTGGGCCAAAACAAAATGTATTAACAAAGATAACATTTGAATTAGTTCAATGCAGTTAAGGTGAGGTCAATGACAACTGGAGTGAGAGCAAGTCACTAGCTGATCAAAGTTTTATCCAACTATGTTGCAATATTGAATAAAATATATAATATAATATGTAAAAAAGTGTTTCTCAAGTCAAGACTTCGACTCACAAATAAGGTTTTACATTGAAAGGTTAGCATGTACATTGAGGATGCTGACAAAGTAAAAAAAAAAAAGAAGTTTTAAACACTGAAGTACTTAGACATCCAAAGACATCCAATGGAGCAACGTTTTAATCAATTTACCTTAAAACAATTTTCTTCGGACATGAGCTGCTCCGCCTTGCGCTGGTAAACCCCTTCAGCAGCAGCTCGAGATGCCTGAGTGGCAAGGGTACCCCCCGTGGCTTTGTTGGCACTTTCGCTCCGGTACAGCTCAGTCACACGCACGCATACATCATCACTTACAAGGTGCTGGAGCTAGAAATAACACATGGAGCACCATCAGGTCTTGTCATATAAAAAACGTCTATTACGACACACTAAATCCTTTGGCTAGCTTACCTGTCGAACTATGCTCTGAATCAATTTGTCCATGGTAAAGGTGATGTAGGCATGGATGGTGAACATCTCCCGTAGGGAGTCCTCGTATTGAGCTGGGTCCATGTTGCCATCCAAAAGATTCCTAACCATTTCCAGGAAGGCAGAGTAGTAATCCTCTACTTCAACATCCACTGAAAAGTCAATATGAAAAAAATAAATACAGGCAATGATTTTTCTTGTAAAAATGGTTAACCTACGAAGGAAATTGGTCACCAGTGATTTTATAATGTCATTTTAAAATAAGTTACACCATTAAAATTTTATATCCTACTTTCATGTCTGTAATAGCACTTGATGAATGTGTTGCTAAACTTACTGGGCTCTTTCATTCTTAGCTGAGTTGCAGGATTCTCGTTCTTTTCCCGTCTAATGCCCAAGGCATCTTTCTCCCACTGTCGCTCCCGCGCCTCCTCCTCAATCTGTTTCTCAGCCTGCCTGTAGATACGTAGTAACCGCGAGCAGAGGATCTGGTGCAGGCGTTGAAAGACGTACCAGTTGTTGTTGACATAATACAAGTTATAAGCCTCGTCTGCATTCCGTAGCTTCTGAGCGCCACTGTAACTAAAAAGAAGTTTGGACTTCGAGGCGCTTCCTGGCAACCCGTTGTGCTTTTTTGTGCTGTTTTCATCCATCTCTGCATCCTCTTCCTCGTCGTCATTCTCTTCTTCTACGTCAGAGAGCTCCCCACGTCGCACAAACAACATGTCTGGGATGAAGTGTTGGATGACCTGTTTAATCTTGTACTTGTCCTCTTTCTGGATGCCCACTTGTCTCTTTACATGGTGGATAATGAGTGCGGCAGCATCTTCGAGGATCTGACTGTCTTCGTAGGACACAGTTAAGTGTGGACCACAGGGCTGGGTGGCAGTGTCATCAGATACCTGCTCCTGGCGCTATAAGGAATTATGTGTGCATTATTTATTCAAGTATAAATATGCAGTTAATTGTGCCATTTGCATGTAATATATTCTGTATTAATCAAGCTTGACAATATGAGGAAGTTCAGAGAATGTATGCACATCAATGCTTTCTTGTTTTATCATGAGCGAAATGGGCAAAAAAAAAAAAAAAAAGGACCTTACCTCATCATATATTGTCTCAATTTCATTAAGCAAAGTCTTGGAGCGAAATACTTTTGGATCGTTTTGTTTGAAGTTAATGCCTTGATGGTCTAGAGACTTCAAGTAGTATTTTTCATTCTGCTCCCTCCAAATTTTATTGAAGCCTCTCTGGGCTTCTCTCCACTCATCCTCTTTCATTTTCAATCTAAATTATTTATTTTTTTAAAAAGTAGAGTAAAAGGAGAGTAGAGCATTCAACTATTTGGGTATTTCTAAGCATTAATTGTTTAAGTTTAAACAGGGCACACAAACAGATTTTAGAATGTGAATTTCAACCAACCTTTTCAGCAGTATTGGAATAGACACCACAGGGTTTCGCTTCAGCCCCTCAATGATGTCCTGAGCCTTGTCTCCATATATCCTCTGAATAGCCTTACGGTGGATGACCTCGGAGCAGCCGCCGATAGTGTTGTCGAGCCTAAACCGGAGCTGCTCCTCGGCAGACATGCGTGACAGCTTTCGCTGTGCCGTCTCCAGGGCTCTGATGGTGGCCAGATTGGTCTCCAAAACAAAATCCAACTGAAGGGACAGGTAAGGTTGTGATATAAACCATCATGAAATACAACGCTTATGAGTAACGTAATAGAACTGCTCCTCACCTCAAAGCGCTCATCCTCACATCTGTATATGTGTTCTTCATACTGTGTCTTTTTGGAGCTGACAAATGTTGAGTCCTCTGACCAGGATGGAAATGATACCCACGTGTCATTCAGAACCTAAAATGCAACAATGCTTAGTATTTCCTAGTCAACACTCAAAAAGGTAACTTTAGTTTGGTAATAAACAAAATGTCTCAGTGTGACAGTTGATAAGATCTTCACCTCTCTGCACAGCGGCGTTCTTCCTGTACACTTGGGTTGCTGGTAACTTTTGGGAAGTGCTCTGTAGCTGGAGCCCAACCTCTTACAGGACGCGTAGTCAATTTCCATGGCAATGCCCTCTGTGGCCCTCTCCTTGGGGAAGCTCTCAATGTGAGTAGACTCTCTGTATCCCAGGAAGTTCTTGAACCACGAGAATAACTCAGCAAATTTTCTAAGAGATATTATTACAGAATTAGATTGCTGGTCTGAAATAATAATCTTACAAAGGTTGTATATAAATAGTCCATTATAATAGCCATAATTAATCCAAAACAAAAATGTCACTTAGGGTGTCTGTGTCAAGAAACGTACCCGAGGAAGGGTATCACCAACTGCACAAGCTCTGCTCGCGAAATCACCTCCTGGTTGAAGATCAGCAGACATCGTAAGAAGTTTTCGTAAGCCTCGGAGCTCCGAAGTGTTTTTCTTACCTGTAAATAACAGTATAAACATCACATACTCATATAACTGTAAAGTTTATAGAAGGGATGAAAGGTGACTACGAGTGTGAACAACAAAATGGTTGAATCCATGACATCTGGCATTTAAAAGTGATGGGTATTTGATTCTGGTCTGATATTCTAAAAGTTATGTGATACATAAATAAATTCGCACTGTGTGCAAGACCACCTTCATCCACCTCATCCAAGCTGTGTCTACTCTCAGCCTCTTTTCATCAACTTGTTGTAATCCAACATTGCTCTTCCTCAATCCCTCTGGTGAGTGATTTCATCCATGAATACAATTGCAAATATCTTTTGCTTAAGGTAGAATCTAACATAACTGAACACACTGGTTGCAAAGGAAATAACATAAATTAAAGGACCTTTTCAAAGAACAAAGATTCCGTCCCAGTGCTGTGCTTGCTGACTTCTGCCATGGCATGGTCCTTGCCAAGCAACTTAGGTTTCTTCTGCAAAAAAATAAAGAGTTTAGCAGAGTGATAATGCTTTACGTGACATTAAGAGAACTGTAATTACTAATGAAATTGGAAAGGAAGAGCAGTGTATCCACAACAGGCTATCTGAAGCAACAGGTCAATACGCCTTTTTTGGAAAAGCCTCAAAAACATCGAAAGCTAGAGTCTATACAAGTGAAAAGTACTTTTTAAAGGACAATGCTATAATTTATTGCTGAGGTGCTTATTTAGACTGCTCTACACACATACAATTTTGGATGAACCAAATCTCTCAAGGTGAGATTGCAGAGCAGGATAGCCCACGACAGTTTTAAAGGTTGCGAAAAGTTTAGGATTGCTGATAGCTAAAGTTAGGCTACCTTCCATTTTAAATCTATACTTTTGAGTAAGGTAACTTTATTCAAGTGTTAGGGCTATATTCACATTTTAATAGTAGTTCTTAATTGCATTATCCAACAGTTCTCTAAACAAAATCTAATGCTTCACATGCTGGCAGCAGGGAATCACGATCCTTAAGTTGCCTGACCATTTTTTTTCTATGTCTTATTTCCTATTTAACCAACATTTTTCTGAGAGTTCCCCAATTATCCCGAAATTGTTTTCCACAGAAGGCTGCATGAAGGTCATGCAGTGGCCCAGCAATTCACTTTGCTGCACACTTGCATGCCCCACATCCCAAATATGTAAGGTCCTTTTTTCTTTACCTTAACGGGGGGTGAGGTTCCTACTCCCGAATGCCTCTTAATTGGTAGGCCGTTTTGGTTAAGTCTTTGTTTGCTGTTTAATAGGGGCCTCTTCACCGTGCCTCCATGATCATTGCGAACAGACTCTGCCCTGTCAGCTGTAGTCTTGTTCAGTAGCTAAGGAAATAAATAAAATAAATAAAAATCTCATGCATAAAATACCCCAAAAAATGCATGTACAAAATAAATTGTAGCTTTTACGCTATTGCAATTTCTTGGTTTTTGGTACATTTTGAGAGTACACACTCACCACTGTGCTGTTAGCATCCGGTAGGAACTGGCCAAACTCCGAGAGCAGGTCCTCTTGGTTCTTAAAGAGCCTTGCCACTTGAGCATAGACCTCCTGCTCAGTAAGTGCAGGAGTGTAGTTTCCACCTGCTTCTTTAGCATTGCGCTGCTCCTTCTGTAAAAAGAAACAGCTATATTTTATTGAAGCCATTTAACCCTATTTAGGGAAAACAGTCTTTTGAAGTCCTGTTGGCTAATGGGCAACTAACTGCTGTTATTACTTAATACTAATAAAAATAATAATACATTTTATTTAGTTTGAAGCGCTTTATCGAGACACTCAAAGCGCTTTTACACAATTAGCCAATTATTATCATACACAGAACAAACTAATGGACTGACAACTATCAAACACTACACTCAGTCTGAGTGATACCACGGCAGCCAAAGTCTGATGAGACTACCATACCAACGTTATCTGAGGGTACCTCTGGTTGCTCTAACCTGGTATGTGTGCAGGATCTCCAGGAAGGCTTTGTAGATGTCAGGCTGGCCCTGGAAACGGTTCTTAATCTTGTTGACGTAGTTTATGGCGTGATTGAACTCCACAGGCTGGTTATTCTGCAGTGGTGGTCCACTGAAAGGTGTGCTGCTCACCGGTGTTTGGGATTGGACTGAGGGGGATCGCGGGGAGGCATACGAGGGGATAGACGGGTTAGGCTGGCTGGTTGGGGTCAGGGCTTGACACTGCATTGGCTGCAATAAAAAAAAAGAAAAAGAAGAAGAAGACACACATAAAGTCTCTTGATAGCAACCAGCAAACATATTATAACCACATTTGAAAAGCCATTTGATTGTTTGATCCATTCTTTTACCTTGTTAGGCTTTGCTGGTGTGGGCTGGGTGGGTAGAGCTGGTGCAGCCGAGGTAGGGGGGCCTGGCTGTGGCACTGCCTGGTGGTGGTGGGGCACAGGCGGTCCAGTAGAGGGAATGTTCTGGACGGTAATGCCATGTGGAGTGATGTAGTGAATCTGACCAGGCGTAGTAACATTCACCAGTTCGTTGGTCTGCACTTCGATTTTGTAGCCTGGCGGCAGGAAGGTGTTGAAGCCCATGATCAGGTCTGGGTGGCCCTTGAAGAGCTGAGACACTCGACTGATCACGCCAGGAGTGTCAATGCTGTTATGGAATACTAATAGGTGAATAGGTTTTTCTACATGTCCTTTCAGTACTATTGACTAAACTCACTAGATGCATATTGTTATCATGCCATCCAATACATCTTAATATTCTGCAAGAAGCAGTCTAGTCTATTGAAAGTATAGTAAATGGAAAATGTGCAATTAGATAATTCCTTACAAACAAAATATGTACGTGGATCAATTATAGTTATCAATGTGATTAAAAGACCAAACTACAACTTACCTCTGGGATTTGAACTCTTTCATAATATCAAGAAAGTCATTATAAACTTGAGGGTGATTCCCAAACTGCAGCTTTACTTGGTCCAGATAGGACAGGGCATCTTCAACCTGTAAATACAGGAGATATGACACCGTTTAACGCATTACCTTGGCCCAACACATGGAAAAACAATATCAAAATATAATAAATGTGCGGTTAATTGTGGTGAATGACCTTTAATCGCTGAAACTGCTGTTGTCCCTGGGACGAAGCCATGGGGGTAGGAAGGTGGCCGTGGCTCTGGGCCGCTGCTGTTCCCTGGGATTGGACAGCTGGACTGTGAGGATGAGGCCCAGCATGGGCCGTTGGACTACTGGCATGTGCATGTCCAGTGGCACCTTGGGGCATTGTGGGAACCTAAGTAGGCAAAAGTGTACATTTGTAAGTAGATTTTAAATGTATGTATAATTTGTGTAGGCCCATCTAGACTGAAATTTGTTTCCCCTTTGTACTCTCATATGTTTCTGATTTTGAGCAAATAGTGGACACACAGAAGAAAAAAAAACTTAGAAAATTGGAAGTTTTGCAAGCTTCCAAGCTGAAAGTTTATATGCGGTGAATCGTGAATCTACTCATATTAGTCTTTGCCACCCCCATGTGGAATACAACAGCAACAGCTAATTTGGCCAAGCCAATATTCTCATATCAACAACAATATTAAAATAGACATATGATAAAGTTGGAAATACACTTTATACCTTTCACTTAATAAAAGTGTGCAATATTACAAACTGCTAATTATTTTCACTAATAATAAACAATGATAAGGTCTCGCCAGGCAGTCAGGTTGTATTGGATTTAAAAAGGAATGAAGAAGTGGCCTACCTGGTAACCTTGTGGGATGGAGTACTGGATGCCAGCAGAAGGCTGCATGTTTTCAGTGACTGCCTCATACACAGCCGGCGCTGTAGCTAGAACTCGATGCTGAAAGCCCTCCGCAATGGCTTGGACTGGGAGACAGCGCTGTTGCTGCTGTGATGCAAATACAGTTTCCTGGTCCTCAACACGCCTCTTCATTGTATACTCATACTCAAAGGATCTAAAGTGTACATGCAGAGTTAACATGTTACCACAAATTGACATAATTATTACTATCTATGGTGCTAAAAACAACATAAAAAAAACAAGTGTTTTTTACTGTTTATTGCAGGGGTATTTTTGTTGGAATCTGAGAATGCCCACAAGACATAGAACATGTATATACAATGGGTAGGTCTGAAGAACATCATTACATAAACACTGTCAAAACCTGAATACGAACAGAAACAACATAGCTATTAGCGCAATACCATGCAAATGTGGTGTATGTTTTCCTAGGTCAATAACACTATAAACTTGGATCAAAAGGAAAATCTAATTTTAAAAAAACTAAAAGAAACCTCTGCTAACAGTAATAACGACAAATCAGCAAGATATACATATTTTTCTTTTTCACCTTGAAGTAAACGTGTCCTCATAAATTTAAATGTTTTGACCAACAGAAATCGTAAACTCAGTGCTGTCCGCCAAACTATTTACAGTGGGACAGTGTATAACGCCCCCCAAGGAGTATGGAACCTGGGGCACCGGTATTTGTTAAAATTGTTAATACTAGGCTAGCATTTAACGTGCGTAAAACATAAAACTTACATCTGACGGGTAAATTAAATTGCATAATTCGAAGTGGATTTAACCATCTTTTTAAAGGTCTCAATCGATTTCATTCATGAAGAATGTTAACAGACATAATCCTAAATGTAATAGTCTAATTAACGTTGTGGGGGTTAACAAAACAACACAACCACGATGGGTTCTACTGACTACAGTCACAAATCTCTGTTTTTGTTAATTCCCCTCCCCCTAACGAGAGAGCCGAGAGAAATTGACGCCATACGCTCAAACCACGCTAGTACGGTAGCTATCGACTAGCTCATTGCGCCCGGCCCCTAGTAACCTGTAAGGCTTTTTGCTCAAGACTGGTATATTTAAGCTACAACGGAAAATGCACGGACACCGAACGTGTGATTTTCATTCAAGTCAACTCATAACAGTGTGCAGGTCAAACTGATTTGCGTTAACAAAATCCAACTGTTTTGAAATAGCAGCGTTAATAGTTTAAGATACATTGCCTACTTAATTAAAGTAGCGAAAATAGAGGGTAGCAAAATCCGCTGCTAGCCCAGATCGCGTAATAGAAACCAATATAAAACAGTCAGATTAGCAGCTAGCTAGGTCCCTAACGCCTGCCGCAACGTTGACTGGATGACATGACGCTAGCTAGCTAAATAGCAAACTCTAACGTGACACACAGCATAGTACAAACACAAATGCGTATTCGGATTAAATAGAACACGTAAAATAGAATTGCAGAGTGTGTAAACTTCACGTTTTAACAAACGATGTTAGAAAGCATATGGTACCTCGCGATAGCCAACATTGAAACTTGTCTTGACTTTAGCTTGGAGCAGCGAGGGTTGAAGGCTAATCGAACAAATTATTCATAATCATGAACCTTCATGATAATTTGTTTGCACTAAATCCACAAACCAATCAAAAGTGAAGTTGGCCAAGCTCACCGACAAAGATCAGGTTATTTCAATGTGGCTAACCAAGCCTAGCTCGCTAGCAAATAGAGACGGTCATAGACCTAACACCACCGACCAGATATCTTTTGCTAACGTAGCTAAGCTAGCTAGCACCAACGTTGGGAAAGCGTTGAGAAATGTTTCTAAGTTAGCAGACGCTAATTGTTAGCTCAAAATCGGTACTGACGTTAGCTTAGCCACCTACCTTGCAAGACTGCGACCAGCAACAACTCACTCCACTAAATTATAAAGTCCAAGTAAAAACGCTAAGCAAAAGCTAACATTAAAGTTTGTAGTTGCTTGACTGCCTATAAGATAAATAAACTCGGTAGAAATGCCAAAAACGATTGCTTGTGTTGGCAAAACCACTGACAACAAACCGTAGCGACAATCCAGTGAGCAGAGGCGTGGTTTCAATGAAGGCGGGTTATCATCTTTCAAACAGAAGATGACATTGGTCAGTTGATCATTTCATGTCATTGGTCATTTTCACTATCACTCATAAAAGGTTTACTTTGTATTTCTACTCGCACGTGCCAATTCTATTAAAATAGTGGAGTACGTTTATGTGGGATGTCTGTACTGCAACGATGTAAGCATTTCTGTTAAAATGATAAACCTCTAAATATGTAAAACCGATAGAAACAATTTTTACAAAATTAAAAACACATGTTTTCCTCCACTTCTAAAATCTAGTAGCAGCCCATCATTGATGTGCCTACTCAAACGCAAGTATACACAACGCAAACGCATGCAAGTGTCGCTTTTCGTCAGGCAGTGTCGAACGGACGATCTACCGTCGCTGTCCGTACGATTTTAAAATTAAGGCATACATTACTTCAAGTTGAATCCTCATTTGCAGGATAATATAAAATAAAGACTTTCATTGAAATTGACATGTTCAATCTTTCCTTTCACTTTTGTGCTCTTGCCACGCGATGGTGCTAGTGTGTAACAATATTTTGGCGTTTTGTGACCATCTCTTGAAGAAAAATCTCAGGCTTCTGCAGTGATTGCATTAAACTGTTTTGTTGCAAATAAACATTTAAGGCAGGACAGGGTTTTGATGGAATTGTATTACTTTCACTACTACGTCTTGTGGGTATTCATACTATTGTCATATATTTAGGTAGATGGTGATATTTGTCTTAAAAAAAATAACCAGCCTTGTGACACAACAATGAAGTATGGCTATCATATTCAGACTGACATTTGCACTATTCACTATAATTGTTATATATTGTATATCATATCCACGCTAAACTTCTATGAATTCGGGGGTACAATAAGCACAAGTACATTTAAAGAAATGTAACAATAATAATTATAATAATAATAATACATTATATTTAAAAAGCGCTTTTCAAAACCGAATACATAAAAATGTTCTTTAAAAACAATTATACTCATACATATTCATGTAATCAAAATCATTGTCCTTTTTGTAAAATTTAGATTTGGACTGATCTTGTTTTGCACTTGGGCTTTCTAAATATTTAGTACAATTATACCTAACCCATGGATACATTTTCTGGTGCAAGGATTGCTTTTACTGTGCGTGATTAGCAATGGGAACTCAATTACTAACCAAGTATGCGGTCTTGGCTATATCTTGTATTCAAGCGAAAGGACAAAACCATTTTTTATTTTTGTTTTTTCACCTTGTAACAGAGTTGCTATGATATGTAATGCAACAAAAGTCTGTACATATATTAAATGTACAGAAAGAGTGAGGCCATGTTGTTTGTGCAAGCGAATTCCCATTATGTTTTCCACTCTTGTCTTATCCAGCTGGTTGGAAGGACTGGACAGCTGGAAGGGATGGGCAGCTTGAAGCGCAAGAGAATCCCTTTGGCCTCCCATCCTGAACATAGTGAATTGAGTAAAAGAAACTCCATGTCTAGGGACTGTTCCTTCACAAAGAGTTATATGGTTGGATTGCAGTTTTTATTTTTACAGTTTCCATAGATTTTTATTTATTTATCATAAACCCAACTCAGAAATCATAGAACTTTATTTTGCTCATACTATTATTTTCATTCATGACAATACACTGTTGTTTTATCTGGGCAAAGCCAGAGAGGCCCACTGCTTTACAATGTGATGTAGGAGACAGAGAAAAAAGAAGAGAGTGTGCTAATCTGTTGCCGTGTAAACACAGGCCCAGAAAGGCATTGGAATGTCTCTGCAGTGGGAGCTGGAAGACGAGGTCAGTCGGAGGTCAAGGCAGGTGGTATACATCAGGACCAGACCTGACATCTCAGCACTTACTTATCCAAACAAGAGAAAGGCAGTTTGCCTGCACAGGCGAAGAAGGAATAGGACAGATAGCAAGGAAAACTCAATTTTACCACGGTCCTTGTGTATGCTCTTTTTTTTAAATCATTTTTTCTTGAAGTTAAAGAACAGATGCAAAGAAAACTATGGTAGGGAAGGGGTACTCCTGCAATTGCAAAGCCCATGCGCTTGACCCTTTTAATGATTTTGATAGCTTTAGCCACTTATGACTGGCAGCAAGTAAAAAAAGACGCTTTCTATTGCAGTAGAGACCACAGGTGATACAGTTCTGAATGTCCTATAGCTGGCAATCACTTCTTTACTTTGACTAATGGAGCACATTAACTGAAACCTGAATGTCAACTTTGGAATTGGCTTATCTTTTAGTTGTTGCATTGGATAATTTGTGAAAATACAGATCACAGTAAATATAATATCAAATACATCAAATACATTAAATGTATTCAAAATACTGAAACATAAATGTATACTATATTGACAAATTATTGTAGCAGTAAATACAAGTGATGTCCCATACTGCTGAACCATGCATTTGTATTTCTAAGTCAACATGAAAATATTAAATCGATTGCCTCTCCTTGATAGGAAACATGTTATCACAAAGAGGGAACATCATGTATACTTACCTTGATAGTAATTCTTTCTTCTGAATAATAACATTAATTGTTGCCACTCCTGAAGCACTGACATTGTACCTGACAATTTGTGGACTTGACTCAAGATCCACGTTTACATGGAACTTGGAATCAACAAACCCTTTCTTCGTGGCTGGGCAGTTAGAGAGACCACAAAATATTTTTGATGTCTATATAATTATTTTTTATCAGCTGCTCATTTTAAACCTATTTATCTCTCATTATTAAAGGCAAGATTTATATGGGAGTTAAGTATAATTATAAGTCTGCTGAGAAAGTGCAGTATTGAAATCTATTAT